>CM075855.1:5872156-6192156 GCA_037975125.1 Latrodectus hesperus
TGTTATCATAATCAATAAATACAACATGTTATTGTAATTGTCATATGAAGGGAAAATTATCTTCAATATTATTGAATTATTTTATTTTTTTGGTGTGGACATTTTATTCAAAATATTCCATCTGTTATGAATACGTCAGTAAGATAGATGCAAATATTTTATCTACTAAAGAAGACAAATACTAGCAAGTTAAAATGTAATTAATGAAAAATAAATAAAAGGTTATAATATTTTACCTATATATATATATATATATATATATATATATATATATATATATTATATATATATAGAAAGGAATTTTATATATTGTTTTTTGTATTGATTATATTAGAAGCAACCAAGTCTTTTAAATTTGCTAAACTCATTAAATTAATAATTTTTTTTAATTTATAGGACTTCTGATAAAATTATCGACGATAAATAAATTTCCTTTGTTATCCTAGTTTTGTCTTTGCTTTACATTTTCTTGCATGGTAGCATGTTTACCTAAGTTAGAATAGTTTTATCCATATATATATATATATATATATATATATATATATATATATATATATATATATATATATATATATATATATATATATGTATATATATGAAAATAATAAAAATTACATAAGAATTACTTTCTCTTGTGCTTAATAATTTACTACAAGCAATTCTTTAGGAAAAAGAGAAATAATTTACTTAGGCCAAAATACAAACTTAATACATTCTTTGTGGAGATTAATTTCTGTTTGATTTACGCTAAGCAAGCGTGATAAACTTATTGACCAAAATATACGTAATTATTTTCTTTTTTTACCAAATAGTACCCCGAATTCGCTATATTTCTACATTATATTTATGTTAAAAAATTTACATTGTTTTTAAAATTTAGAAAAAAAAAATGAAAAAGATTTTTACATTTTCGAAAATATTTACGTCTCTAAAATATATATTATAGATATATATATATGTCTATATATATATATGCTACAAAAACTAATAAACTATTCAAGATAGTTTTAATCCTCAAATATATTGGTCACAGATAGAAAATTTCACGTTTGACCTGTGTAAGTTTTTTTTCTGTGCTTTAAAATACGAGAGATTTCTTATCTTAAGTTATGAAATTCCTATTTAGTATTAAGTTAAATTTGATGTTAACTTATTTATAAAGCTCATGATGAAAATATTTTCTCTATATGTGCTTAGCTATATCACTCATAATATTCTTCACATATTAAAGCTTTGTATTACTGAAACATTCTTAACATTTTATTACTGAAAAATAGATATATTAAGAAAAAGTTTATAGTTGCATATGAATAATATACATTTCATACAATTAAGAAAACAGACTTCTTAAAATATAAGCAAACAATATACATACATACATATACATACATACATATATATATATATATATATATATATATATATATATATATATATATATATATATATATATTAAATTAATCAATATTAAATAATCTTTATCAGATGTTGAGCTGAAGAAAGTCCACTTACAGCATCAAATAGTATGATACTCTTTTAGAAAATAAGAGGAACAAATGGTTTTAAAAAAATTGCTCATATATTCAAATCCACTTATGCTATTTCCTAATTTTAAGCTTAAATGAATGCACATGAAAAAAAAAAAAAAAAAAAAAAAAAAAAACGCTTATGGAGCAAATCCTTGGAAAGAGATCTTTTTTCTTGTGTAAAGTGATTTGAAATTTTCATAACAATTTGGATTAGTGAAAACCATGGTTTAACAACTTATCGGCAAATTCGAATTTATATGAATATAATTACTTATTTTATTACATTACATATATTCAGACTTGTATGCTTGATTCTTGAGATCCGCTTGTAAGTCTTCGTCGATAATAGGACAAATAGCACAATGACAGATGCACAACCACAGAAGAATAACGAAGAAACACCCAGGGCCATGGTGGGAATCGAACCCACACTCCTACGCTCTCAAGCGATTAGCGGTGATGCTTTAGACCACTCAGCCACGGAGCGCCCATATGAATATAAAGAAGAGCAGCAAAATCTTATTAAAGTGGATATTGTTGAATCGATGATAAAACACAGACTATTATACGACGACAAGAAAAGTATCATTATGTTTGGGCTACTACAATAAGTAATAACCGTAATATCGTTGTCGAAGAAGAACTGTCAGGGCGCTTTCGCTGAAATGTATTTGATAAATCAAATGCGTTTTTGTTCTTTACATATAAAAATGTCATTGTTCTAAAGGTACTTTTAATGTTCTTTCATTCATTACACAATATTAAAGCTAATAATAAGCAGAAGGATATATAATCAGAACATTCATATAAAGTTCGACAAAATTTGCTCCTTTTAAAATTAAAATTTTCTGTGAAAATAAATTTTGCTTCAAACGAATGTAGATTCTGTCAACAGACATATATAGGTAAACTGATTAGCTTCATCGCTCTTGTTGGATACTTAAAGCTATTAAAACTTTGAATCTTTAGAAGTAAAATTCTCAAGTAGACAACAGAGGAATAATTAATGTCTTATTACATTAAGTTGATATCTGTGACAATCTTAGCATAAAATGTGCATATTTTAGGTGCAAAATCATTTCAGAATTAGACACAATAGTTATTTTTCCTTTCAATTGAAAAATATGATTTTTCGCGAAAAATTTATATAATTTATGTAGAATTAAATTTCTTCTTACTGTATAAAAATAAATTACTTGTAATGTTAATTCTTAAAACAGGTCATCGCTGGTAAACTAAAGATTCATTCAAATTTTATTAATAATAACTTTAAAAATAAATCATCTAATTATCTTTTCTCGAAACATTAACACAAACTACTAAGTATAAACATAAAAACTTTCTTTTTACTGTAAATAAGCTTGGAATTATTACTCTTTATAAATAGATTAATCCCTTTATTAACACTAAGTCTCAAACAATTACAAACATACTCATCGTTTACAGATATTAGTTTCTGAACATCTCACCTTGCTTCAAGGGTGATAGTTTTTATAAAAACATTAGAGCTTGCTTTGAAATTCTCATTTAAATTGTGCTTCTATTTTTGACAATTATACACCTTTTCATAAGTTTACTATGCCAAGTTCATATTTGTGGATTTTAAATAATAAAGTTAGAGTGTTAGATTTTTTTTGTCGAATTTTTAAATTCACGTCTCTCTATATTGGCAACATTTGCAACGGCCTTACAATTTAATCAACTGCTTATGATTTGAATAGGGCGCTCCGTGGCTGAGTGGTCTAAAGCATCACCGCTAATCGCTTGAGAGCGTAGGAGTGTGGGTTCGATTCCCACCATGGCCCTGGGTGTTTTCTTCATTATTCTTCTGTGGTTGTACATCTGTCATTGTGCTATTTGTCCTATTATCGACGAAGACTTACAAGCGGATCTCAAGAATCAAGCATACAAGTCTGAATATATGTAATGTAATAAAATAAAATAAATAATGATTTGAATATTTCATTCATTTATTTTCAATTTACCATCATTTACTTTTTCTTCAATTGCATATTTAAATAGTTATATTAATGAATTCTTATAAAAATGAGCTAAATTAAAAACGTTATAATCCGGAAAACTTACGCAAATGTTTATACTCAATGCATTTATTTTAATTATAACTCATGATTTGAATTTAAAATGTGCATTCAAATAGTTTTAATTAACTTAAAAGAGAGTCTATAAGTCACTGGAAAATACATTTGTTTTTATTTTTAGATTCTAATGCTACAAAATTGCTTTTATGTTTAAGAAATTCCATAAATATATTTCACAATTAATCAGTGAAAAAATTTAACTCTTAGAAAATATAATAATGAAAATAATCCAATTGCCATAAAATTTAAATAATGTGTATATTACGATTGAATTTGAAGGTGATTAATTCCAAAGCAAAAACACCAGCTTGAGTGATTGTGAAGCCACCCTATTACTGAACTGCAAATAATGTGGAGAAAGTTTCCTATTCAAAGAAAATGAAATTGTTTTTTCATGTCATTTTTCTTACAAGTGAGGCTTCAAAATCATTTCCTAAAATAAATAAATCATACTTCTTTCTGCATTCAATTGGAGAGGAAATTTAATCTCAGAGCTTGAGTTTATCCATTTCATAAATTGGTGACCGTATTGGATACAGCAAAGCAACAGTTACGCTATTAGGTAATTAGATAAGACAAAAATAAACCATCTCATTTCACTTGTGTACGTGACTTTTTATAAATAAAATTTAATTTTTGTGATTGTCACTGACAGATATAATCAAATAAGTATCTGTTCAAAAAATTAAAATAAGTGATCAACTAAGGAACTTTTTCTCACATTGTTCACTACGTCAATAAATTTTAAACTTCTTTTATATATATATATATATATATATATATATATATATATATATATATATATATATATATATATATATATATATATATATATATATATATATATATATATATATATATATATATATATATATATATATATATATATATATATATATATATATATATATATATATATATATATATATATATATATATATATATATATATATATATATATATATATATATATATATATATATTATATATATATATATATATATATATATATATATATATATATATATATATATATATATATATATATATATATATATATATATATATATATATATATATATATATATATATATATATATATATATATATATAATATATATATGTATATATATATTACATATATATATATATTATATATATATATATATATATATATATATATATATATATATATATATATATATATATATATATATATATATATATATATATATATATATATATATATATATATATATATATATATATATATATATATATATATATATATATATATATATATATATATATATATATATATATATATATATGTATATATATATATATATATTCTTCAGTAAACATAAATTTGTATTTGGTAAGATAATATAACATTAATACATTTTTGATTATTATGTTTTTTATATCTAGCAAAGAGAGTGTTTCTCATTAAACAATCTATGCTTTGTAGATTAATAAATAAGGGAAAAAATGAAATATATAAACGAATTGATAAGAAAAAATTCTTCATATTTTTAAAATTTATGCGTTTTTATCTTTATTCAATAATAATTTACGAACATTTTCATCCAAATGTATACCTTTCTAAAAAATAATATATTTATGATATCTCTTAATCTAAAATAAATCTTTGCTCCCGATTACTTATCACTGTAACTCAGGCTAATGTTTATATTGGCAATTAATTTTCTTATCATTTTGAATACATTTCTTTCAGAGAAATTTTTTTTGCAGTCATGGATTGTATTTAAAATTTATTTCCTCACTTTTTGAATTGAATGTTAAACTTAACATTTACAATTTACATTTCGCATTTGCACTCGCTCTAAAGGCCCTAAAGATTATATATAAGTTTCCATGTTAATTATTACAAGTTATATTTCCGATTTTTATGCGAAATTATAAGTTTGACTACTACATGTATTATGTAATGAATATTTTCTCGTAAAATTTATTTACGTTCGTAAATTATAAATGTGCATGAGCTTTTTATTTATAGACTTGAATATAAATGTATAAAATATTCAAAATATTGAATATTATATTGTATAATGTACATTTGCTTGATGTATTTGGAACAAGAAAGAATATATTTACGTTATTAACTTAATGTTAAATGACAAAACATTTTTTTTTAAAAAATGTAAAATTAAATTAATTTGCTTAATCTACAAGTTGATTTTATTTAGTTAGTTAACAAGCTTATTTTCTTTAATCACGATGGTGAACATTTTCTTACATTTAACTATTGACTATTATATGAATTGCGTGTTCTGTAGGTGATTATTATGGATTTTTCATATCCGTTAACTTGAATTTAATTATAATAATATTTATTCAATCACTATCATTTGTGCACATTATCTATTTAAACTTAATATGCATATAATCTGTTTAAGGATGCATTCAAAATAATAAGATTAAATATTTTGTCTCTCTTACCACTTTTGTATTATATATTATTGAAATTGCATACTAAATAAGCCCAAATTTCTCTCCAAAGAGCATTAAAACTGAATATGAAGACTAAAATATGAATATATCATAAAATAAAAATCGTAACGAATAATGCAAGTGAATGTAGTAGTGCAATTAATATTTTTAATTGCACCTAACACAGGATAATATAAATTATTTTCAAGGACATGAAATGTTTTTGAGGGCAGCAATAACATATCAGAGTTTAACTGAAAAACTTGTCCAATTCCATCGTATTTAATAACTAGGTAATGTTTTGCTTTTCTTTTTGAAATATTATGAGTAATCTATGAAATTGAAAAATAATAATTTTTTTGACTGATTTAGATTAACTGATTTAGAATAATCTCAAAAATTATTTTTTTAATAATGTTAACAAGTTCAAAAAATTATTTTCCTATAGTTGCAAGCATATTTATGATAAAAATCATTTCTTGAACATCAGCATCCAATAGTATCTCTCACTTTGTCTACAATTCTAACTGCTAACAGATATTCATTTTTTTGCTTATAAAATTATTAAAAAAATAATATAATTTTAATTTAGATATGTTTTGAATTTGATACAACTCTAAATAAAAGCCTCATGGAATTCTAAACATCACAATTTCTGTAACTAACAGCGTGACTACAATCCTATAATTAATTCTACTTAAAAACAATCTTGTAGAGGTTTTCTGAAACCGCTATCCAATAGTCCACTACCCATAGGCAAATTGAACCAGATTTCATGGCATACTAGATAAAGATGCTAATACGCTATATCCTTCCCACAATACATAATCTTAACCTTAACACTTATGCTTGTCAACATAATTAATGAATGGTCCTCTATCGAATGCCTAATAGAGTCCACTATCGCTTACTTGTCCTTAGGATATCTGAGTAGTTGCTGCCTGGGGGGGTGGGAAAGGGGAACTGAAATAACTAGTACGCAGTTTGACAGGAAAGGTGGCCTTAACATGACATATTAATTGGATGGTAAGTCAAACAGGAAACCAATTACCTACGGTTATTTTCCTCAAGCTATGCGATGAGATTGTTGTAAATCGTCTCCTGCGTAGATTTATCTCTCTTATCATTAAATAAATGTTAACATTCTATGTTGGCAGACGCAGTTTAGAGAGTGTGGCAAAATAGCCTCAAAGTATGTATATTTGCAATATGGTTTTAATTGTATGAAGCCCCTACATGTAGCATTCAGTCTCTCATTAGACCATAATGAATGTTGAAGATTGATTTATTTATTGGATTTCATACGACATCCTTTAAATATTGCTAATTTAAATAATGATTAGTTGTTTCCTTGAAATGTTATTATTTTCTCACAGTATTGGGATTAAGTACTCACAGATGTTTTCACATTATATCTTAGTGGATATTTCATTTGAGATTGAAAATTTTGTATCCTTTATTTCACTAATTATTGCAAAATTTAATTTATAATGTGTTGTTTTATTGAAATAATAATATGAAATTTAATTAATGATTAAGATTTTGAATAAATTAATTTTAAAGAAATGATTGGTTGATTGATTCTTCCATATAGGCTATCTATTTTATGTTCAATGATAAAACAAGCTAGCTCTCAATCATAAATGTGTAGTTTGTAGATAATTTTCTTTAACGTAAATAATTAAGTTTAATACTGAGAGAAAAAAACCCATCTAATTTTAATGCTTTATCAAGAAAAAGAAAATGATAATTAAAAATGTTCTAGCCTTTTCTGCTTTAATTCGTATTCAAAATACATTTTCAATAATTTTCACATTTCAGGTATAAGAATACCTTTCTTATATTTCTAAACATTCAAGTTCTTGGTTAATCATCATAAAATTTACAAAGAATTCAATACATAAATTAAACAATTACAATTAATACATCTTCAAGATATATTTGTATCAGTATATTATCACTATATTTATCAGTAAAATATTCCAGATTAAAAATTACGAAGAAATGGTCTATATTTTCATAAAAGCATTTTTTTGAAACATTTAGAGCATTTAAAACTTCTTTAACAGTAAATACCAAAATTAGGCTTTAAAAAAACTTGAGAATAGCTTTCGGGGAAAAATTGTAATTGAAAAAATAATGACATATTTGCTATTACTAAAGGATACTTACTATTTATTTAATTTAGCTCAAAATGCTGTTTTCTCCCATAATTTTAGGTATCATGTATTGAAAAGATAAAAACAAATCAAACGAAATTTGAAATGCTCAGAAATCACTCTATAACTATGAAAATATTAAATAGTACTTTTTAGAAAATGCATTAGTGTTCCAATGCCAGTTCTGTTCCGGCATATTGAGAAAGGCGAAAACATGTACTTTGCTAGAGGTAAAAGTAAAATTTTTTATTAAATTCTAAAGAAATAGATAATATTATTGCTTTGAGAAAAAAATGCAGTATGTGAAATATTGCAGATTATTTTCTCCCATTAGTTGTTGCGCATAGATTACAGTCTAAAAAAGAAAGAATAAGTTACACCCTTCCGTTCTTGAAACAAGCAGAATTACGACATGATGTATATCAAATTCATAGAAAACTTTACAGGTAATTGAAATTAGCATTAATTAAAAATTAATTTAATTAAAATGTTGTAATGTAAGTAAAAAAGAAAGAATAAGTTACACCGTTCCGTTCTTGAAACAAGCAGAATTACGGAATGATGTATATCAAATTCATAGAAACTTTACAGGTAATTGAAATTAGCATTAATTAAAAATTAATTTAATTAAAATGTTGTAATGTAAGTTTTGATACATAAATTAGTCTATATTGTAGTAAAGTAGCCAGAAATCAACATTCAGATGTAAGTTCTACTCCACATTGCCATGGAGTCCTTTTTAACTCCGAACAATAATTTAATGGACAAACCAAATATGGGTTTCATTTATGTAGATTTAAGTAATTATCTCACTGCAACTTTCACAGTAGTGAAGGATATGATTTGAATGAATTAAATATAGAAAATTCTGATCAGGAAATTTGTTCATGAACAATTTTAATGTTAAACCTTAATGTCACATGTATAATTCCTTTTGTTCATAAAGTAGAAATTTTTCATGGGCATTTATGAACGCAACAGGCAATTCTCGTATTTTATAATATCAATTACTTCACACCATTATTTCATGATATCAAATATGCTATGACCAAATAAAGTTTTTATGCTTTTACACGTCGTATGAACACTAGTTATATGCATGTAACAAGGACAAACGCAACTTTTTTATGTATTTATCAACCTACTACCAAAAAGGCCATGTTACCGAAAACTTATCTAAACACAAATATTTGATTTAAGTGCTCTTTAATCTATATTCTTCGGGTACTCTTCCTGCTAACGATTAGACGAAATGCACTTTATTGCCCATTTGCACTGATGAGAGTCTGTTTGATCTCTCTTAAATCTCTCAATAGCATTTTTTTCTTTTACATAACGAATAAAGTATAAGATACGCATTTAATTTGCCTCAAGAGCTTAAACTTCAGTTTTGAAAAGTTTTATCGATTTCCACTTTATCCATGATTACTTAGAATAACATTTATTCCCAAATTGGTTTGCATATAATAAGTTATATTGCTTTTTAAGTCAAATTTACAAAATTTTCTATTTTTATGACTAATATCCCCATTTATCTCTCTCTCTCTCTCTCTCTCTTTGGTATTATTATATTATTATAACCGTGCATTTTAATAGTAGTATATTATTCAACTATAATTTATTTAATATGCTGCAACCAATTAGAGTAAATTTATTATATGTTGATGTATCGCTCTGTCAATATCTGGATTATTACTATTTTAATTGGATTTTATGATTTTCTAAAAATTTCTACGATTATCATAATCATTCCATGTTCATCAGAATTGATTCCAAGATTTTAGATAAAAATATATACCGAGAATATATTTTAATATAACTTTAAATAGGTTTAAACTTATGTTTATGTTTTCATACATAAAATATAACTCTAGAAAAGCTTTTTTTTAAATGATAATATATTTTAAAAATAACATACATATAAAAATATTCAATTATCATAATATTCTACACAAATCACCTTATCAAAATATTCAAAACGTTTGAAGTTTATTTATTTACTGCGACTTGTGTGTGTGTGTGTGTGTGTGTGTGTATGATAGCCATGAGCCTTTGGGACCCTTTGTCGCTAAATGCTCTAAATGATTTTAAACTATATTAGATTCTTAGAAAAGTCTATGGAAAATAAATCATAAAAAGTGCTGATTTTTTCAATTTCAAAGCAGGAAAGAATTCCATCTTAAAAATCCTGAGTGCAAATATTAAAAACTAACTTCGATATAAAACTCTTTTATAAAACATAAACTGCTGACATGAATATCACTATAAGAGCAATCTTCCTACCTCTTTTGAAGTTCAAATTTGAAAAAATCGCAACGAATATTCATACCTTCTTTCTATAGTAGAAATAATATCATGAAGCTTTCATGTGAATCTTGTATCTAGAAGATGATTTTGACAAACATACATGTATTCGTTCATACTGGCTTGAGTACTTCTGCTAGCAGATATATTTATCAATGAATAATTTGTGTTAAATTCATTGATTTTTATATGCTTGCTTTTATGTATAAATGAAAATTGTGAATGGAACATATGAAGGGGGACGTATTATATTATATGTAGGTCATATATATATATATATATATATATATATATATATATATATATATATATATATATATATATATATATATATATATATATATATATATATATATATATATATATATATATATATATATATATATATATATATATATATATATATATATATATATATATGATATATATATATATATTGAAAAATCACAAAAAGGTTTGCATCTATTAAAATCAATACAAGTGATTATTCTTAGCATATTGTTTATAAATCTGAAACAATTATAGATATTTATATGGATCACTTTTTTTAGAAAATGTCTAATTCACAATTTTACGCATTTATTACACAATTTTCACGTGCTTTTCTGTCCTTAAGCATAACTTGATTGGTAAATATCTCTTTAGATTTAGGCCATGGCTCTCAGCCAACTATGGAATACAATATTCCGACCCCAAATAAAAGTATTTTTTAGACTCAATTCTTTCTGAAAAATGATCTTAAGTTATGGTTTTTGCTTTTTATATATACATTATTAAAAGGCTGTTTTTCACCAACTCTTCGTAAAATGGCTTCAGAAATAACTTAAAATCAGAACTTTTATAGCAATTATCGAGCAATCATATGTTTTGATGAGGAAGACTATTTTTATTGCAAATGCGTAAACTATTCATAATTTTTTATAGGTATTATTCATCGGACTGAAAAAAATGTTAAAAATTAACTGAATTATTATTTTAAATTAATTTTGAGCTAGAAAATATATTTACGCAATGCAAAGTTTATGTTATCAAATAGTCTTTGGAGTTTATAATGGAAACTCATAAAATTATGCTTTCATGTAGCTCAATAATACTTAAACTTTATGAGTAATAACTGAATAGGGGTAAATAATTATTAAAAATTTTTTCATAACTCAAATATATTATTTTTGCTAAGGCTGTTACAACATTTTTTACCATATTTTTGAAATATTTATATATTTAAAGCTTTTTTTTAAATAATTATAGAAATGGTGAATAAAAAAGTATTATAATTTTATACCTATTCAATTAATTTAAATTAATGTAGAGATTTTGTTTTGAAAAACTGCTTAATTTCAGAAAATGTATTTACGCTTTGAAATTTAAAGTGTAAGATCATAGAGTTACCTTTTGAATTAATAATGCAATACCCCATGTTAAGTAACCATATAGTTATTATAAAATTCAACGTTTTATAACTGGAAGAATGGTAAATGGATAAATGAACTTAAAAAGATCCTTACTAAAGAAGAGTGAAAGAATTTATAAAATAGTTTTTATATAATTTGTATAGATTTTTTGGCTTAATAAAGCTTATGATGAATTAATGAATTACAGATTCTTGAAAAAACTTATTTGTATATATTATTTTTCGAAAAACTTATTGAAATATTTAATCTTTACGTTATCTACTATGATTAATAATTAAAAGAAAATTCTAAGAATCTGAATCAAGTTTGTTATAATCTTCTAAAATATTTAATACGTTCTTCATACGTAATATTAATCCTTTCATATAGATTTGTAATAAGCACATTAAAGTAACTAATTTAAGAGTAGTATATAAGTGCATATGTGTGTTTATGTACTGTAACTACACAGCATGAATACACATAGCTGTAATATGAGATATATTCTTTAATTGAGAAGTGTGTGGCAATGAGAATATTATTTATTACATTGAACTTATTTATTTTTTAAGAATATTTATTAATCTGATAAAAAATGATGATGGTAGAAATATTTATAACAATGTCAGAGGTTAACACGCACGTTCCATAAATTTAAGAAAACAATATTGTTTCACATTCATTTCAGCAAATTTATCATTATTTTATTAGAAAGTTAGTCTTTTAAATTAAATATATACTACTGTCTTTTCAAAGAAACAAATGCATATTGTTTCTTTCGAAAAAATGTTAACTTTAACGTCAATTTTCCTTCATGATCACATCTTGAAATTACAATTAATCCTTTTCAAATAGAAATTATGGTATTTAACAGATCATGACCATAACCAATACCTTAATATGAATTTAATAATATATAAGTTTGCAAGTCTTATCTTAGAATGATAAAAAGAGTGGAATTCGTCATTTAAGTTAGTCGTTTGAATTGAACTTGTTAGAATTCGTCAGAAAGTCTAGACATATAATGCAAATATATACTATAGTATTTTCATATACATTTGTTACTTTCGAAAAAATTTTAACTTTAACGTCAATTTTCCTTCATGATCACAGCTTGAAATTACAATTCATCCTTTTCAAATACATATTAGGATATTTAACACACCATATAACCAATAACCTTTATATGTATGTAATATGTATGTTTAAAAGCCTTATCTTATATTGATAAAAAATAGAAATTTCGGAAACAATAGTGTTTATAGAGAATACTAATTATTATCATCATACTAATTAATAATTTCTGTTTATTAATTTTATCATAGTTTTTAAAAAGTGACATAAAAAGATGAAAGGAATCTCTATATGAAATTCTCATCAGTTATAATTTCCAAAAACCTTATAAACATATTAATGAAAATTATATGTGTATAATTCAAGGACATTTGATTAGAGCGTTTTCATATGCTGACACAATTCCTTAGGGATTTCGGTTAAAATCATTTATTACATCTTGAACACTTATATAGAGTTATATCCGGTAATCTAGAGTGGAATCGATGCCCAAATTATGTCGACTGTAATATACGCATTAGAAACTTTAATACGAAACGCAAATTGACAGCTACCACCAATAATGTCAGTCTATTCATTCTGTAACTAGCATAGCATTATCCAATAACTCTTCGGATCCTATTCGCTCAGCAATCATTTGACTTTACTCACCAGTTAACTATTTACCGATTTGCTCTCAAGATTCTTAGGTACCGCCCATTTTCAATTTTCTAGTCGGATAAACCAATGAGCGATGGTGATGTATACTCTACTTATGGGATGCGTTTGTTCATTCTGAGTAATTGCCAGATGTATAGCCTTTAACCCGAGACGTCATTTACTGCAAGGAAATATTTATATAAGCAACAGGAGAAGTATGCTTACAATTATTGATCGCATGCCAACGATAATGGAAACTTAATATGCACATTTCACCGAGGTTTTTATTGAATTTCACGCGACGTTATTACGTTATGCTACTCAATGATGTTCATTTCTTCTAGCGTTGAATTTTCTTCAGTGGATTTGATGCGAAAGTATAAAGAGAAATTTCTCTTTTAACTTAATGACTTTAAAGGCTATTTGTGTGATGTCGTGTTTACCTTATCGAGTAACGGATAAATATATCCTACTTAAGGCAGCATGTTCCTGCTTCACTAGTGCCGTATGAATTTACGAAACATTTGATTAAAATCCAACATATTGGACAATTTCTTTAAACTTCTAATATAAATGAAAGCAGTTTCAGATAGGTGCAAAAAATTTAAACTTGTCTCAATTTGTAATGAATTTTTGTGGGAAAAATGTTTTGTTATTTCCATCGAAAGTTAAATGGACTAAAGTATTTATGGAAGTGTATAAAGTTTGACTAGTAAAATAATTTCAGTCAGAAATTTTTTGAGAAAAATTTTACATTTAACATTCTTATTTGTATTTGATACTGAATATTCATAATATAATATTTCACTGGATATCAGCTTTAGGGAAAAAAATTATTTAATTTCAAAATTTTTAATAAAATGATTTTTTTAGCTGTCAAACTGTATCTGTACTCGCATAGCGAACCAGTATTTTCTTATATATGTTGTTAAAACTAAGGCACAGATAGATACAATTATAGCATCTAAGTTTAATATATTTTTGTAAAATATGATTAATTTAAGGTTTTCTTTGAATACGATGATAACATTTATTGATGAGTTAATTCCTTGTTTAAATACGTATTTTCAAAAAGTGTGATTTGATCTATTATTCATTCATTAAACTATAGAAATTACACTTCATACAGCTTATCAGTATAAAATAAAACTGAAGAAAATGGTATTAGCTTAACGTTAACTCGCCTTAAATCCAACAAAAAGTTAAATTTCATATTAATGAAACAAGATATAAATAATTGATATTCCAATAACGTGTTTAATTTATTACTCATATTTCAATCAATATTTATTTATTTGTTTGATTATATTAACATACCACCAAAAACAATTCTAAACTGAAAGAAATTGCTGTTTATATTAACGCGTGGAAAATAAATAGCTGCTTGCTTTGATTATGGTTTTATATTTCAGAACATCATAAGGCAAAGAAACTTTATTGCACTTTTAACAGTTGTTGCAAGCAATGGTGAACGACATAACCTGAAAATTAAAGAATATTCAAATATTTTTACAAAATTAAAATATATGCGAAGGTTTTAATTGGTAAGTCCTCTTCTAATTTATAAAAAACAAGTATTCTTCATAAGACCATGAGTTGTTGTTGTTATTTATGACACTTGGACAAGCCAAGCTCGCTATGCCTTTGGCTGTGTGAATTAGCGTCTTTCGTTTGGATCAGAGCACCACGAAGGTGAAAGTACGACTTTGCTCTATTTAAGGTGCCTCGTAATTTTGAATCACGGTCAGGTGACGAGGCCACACCTGAGCTGGCACTCTCCTCTCCACATCCATGCCACACCGGCTTTGGACGTCACATATTAATGTGGACACGTCCCCAACCCACGGAGTTCCAGCAACCCAATGAAGGAGAGTACACCGTGGTCACCCTCCCAACCACTGCCCGCAGCAAATTATGCTTCACTTTGCTGAGCTTACCGGAAGCGGCGTGAAGCTACTGAGCCACTGGAGTTCTAAGACCAGGAGTAAAATTATGAATGATGATATATGAAAAACCTTAAGACTTTTGCATTAGAAACTGAATGTCTAATCTTTTAAATATAAACTTCCTACTTAGACAACTCTTGATCACACAGCTAAGCAGAAATTATTAAACTTATTCATATTTATAACAGTCAAGTTAATATTCTCTAAGATTTTACTGGAAATATTTGAAAATATATTGATTTACTAATCGTCGAACAGGAAATATGATAACTATGAATTGAATTATTCATTTTACATTTTATAAAATACTATCATAGACTCAATGGATTTGTGATTTTCTGCAATTAAATTTTTTCTTAAAATTATAATATTTGACAACCACTGAACAAAATACAGTAATAAAATAATAGAAACTTGAACGCCACATGAAAAAAATTTGAACATCATAATTCGCCATAATATCAACTTTGTTAATGATTTTATTGCAACATATCTAATATAAAACCTATTACTTAATCCATATTTAATTCTTAGTTCAAAATTTCAATAAAACAGGAATCTTTTAATTTTTAAGCTCAAAATTTGGGTTGTTAAATAAAATCTCGTAAATTATTTACCATTTTCATCAAATGTTTTGATATAATGGCACCAACATCACTTACATATCGAATAGCTTCTTAAATCTGAGTTAATATAATTATATTGGAGCTTCTATCATCAGTTATTCAAGACACAAACCAAATCAAAATGATGTTAATATACAGTGACGAATGATTCACAAAGGGCAGAGTTCAATACTCCGTATACCATTATTCATCCAAAAGCATTCCTTCCACCTTATAACCAAAAATATTACATTAGCTTCCGTAAAAGCCATCTTCAAGTGCTTCGGTGAGAATGCTTTGTGTTAGTGGTACTTAATCTGTCGTTTCCATAGTGACTAATACTTAAGTACACCAATATCACCAGAAATGGGACCACAGCCACAACGTGACTTCAACAGATATACAACGATTATTGACTTTGATATGAGTAGGGAAGTACTTGGGGTTTTCTTGTGAGATTAATATATCAGGAGAGAAGTCTCGATAAATGAGTTATGTACACCGATGATAAAATCGAGGACTAATATACTTAGGAATGATGATTTGCATAATATATTTTGCTTTTATATTATTGTTATTCAACATTCGCGTCAGCGAAAGATGCAATTTATTGGTGTTAAGAATTCTTATTAATGAGTTTTATATTAGGTGCTACGTGAAGTGCAAGTAAAAGTTGATTGGAAGTATTACGCTACAGTAGTTTCCTTTTTATGAAGTCCTAATATTGCGTAAGAACAAATTATTAATGTTCGAAAAAGGAAAATGTATTATGTAAGTTTATTAATACATCGTCTAATAGAATTATGAGATAAATCTGGTTAAGTTCTTAGATACATAAACAAATATATTGTTCTTTCTCTCTCTTAACCACTTTAATTATTAATGAATGTATAATAGCTTATCTACCTAATAAAGGAAAAGAGAAAATGAAACCATAAGAAAAATATTTGTATTTTAGCAATTTTGTAATCTTTGAAACTAAGGAAGGTTTCAAACACATTGCAAAATATAATTCCTAAATTAGCTAATAACATAGCATTTAAAATTGTTTTTATTGGATAATGGTAATTCATGGGTTTTGGTCTCCATAAATAATCCACGAGTTTTGTGTTGATCAGAATTTGGCTCAAGCTGTTGACTGAGCATTAAGTGAGGACATTCGTTACGGTGTAATATTAGTGACTGAAACCCTCAAAAACAATTTATTTGGTGTATCAATTTTATTTGATTTTTCACCATTCATTAAAAATCTATTCAGAGAAGATCCGTGTTCATTAAACAGTCATTGCATTTATTGTTTTTTTTTCTGAAAATTAATAGAAAAAAAGTCAGCTAAAATTTCAGCATCGCCACTTTATAAGTGTCCAAATTAAAAATCATATGATTTGTGTGATATCAGCATGCCAGCTAATTACCTAAAAGATGAAGTTATATAAGATATTTTTTATTGGTTTATCACATTATTCTATTCGTAAACAAAATGTTTTTTGAGCATAATTCCAACAGGTATATTATCAGAAATGTTCTTGAAGAATTAAACTAAAACTATATGTTAAAATAAACTAAATTATATATAATAAAAGAAAAATGTGTACATGGCCAATAAAAATTTTTATTTGATTGTTTTTAAGAAAAGGGCAAAAAAAGATATAATTCTTATTGAATTCTTTTACTTTTTACCCATACATTTTACTTTAAAACAAAAAGATTCGAAGTTTATGAATCAGCTAATTTAAAGATTTATTTTACATTTGAAAATCAAAACAGTTTTTATTTTGAATGTAGAACTGGTATTATTGGCTTATGATGAATATTTTTGTAATATATCAAAAAGTTGTATTCTTTCAGTACATGTATTCAAACCACATCTAAATTTATTTATTTTATTTATGCACAATTAAACGAGATAATTTAAGATGAATTTAAAGATTCAAAGTTAAATTTTTGGCTTTATCAGTGTATGATATACATGTTATAAAGCGATAATTGGTAATGTCTATTATTAATAATGAATTATGTTGGTAATGTCTATTATTAATAATGAATTATGTTGGTAATGTCTATTATTAATAATGAATTATGTTGGTAATGTCTATTATTAAATATGAATTATGTTGGTAATGTCTATTATTAAATATGAATGCTACGATATCCTTGATTTCCTAAAATATAACTAACATTAAATTAAATTCTAACCAAATGTTATCAATTACTTTATCATCATAATTCTGGAAAACATTGGTCAATATTCACTAGTTTTCAATCATTCAGTTTACTGTGGAGTAAGCTGTAAGCTAATAAAAGCATAATGAAAACTATATTAAAATTGTGATTCATTTCGATTTTTTAATTCTCATGCCGAAAAAAATTTGTAGAAATCACTTCTATTTCTATTTATTTTTTTTTATAAAAGATACCAAATTCATAAATCAAAAATGGAGTATTTAATTTGAAATTCTAACATATTATTAACAGATTGTATTTTAATTTTTTTTCAATTATATCGAACATACCTTTCTTTCTAATCTTATCATTCTTTAAGAACATTGTGCAATATTTTTACTGCATTACTTAAATATTGTATATTTTATAGGCTTCAATTTATAATATAATGAGATATATCACATAAATGGGAAATCCAATTTAGGAATCAAAACGCATACAATAATGCAATAATACATATTGTTTATCAACAAAATAGATAAATTCTCTCTCTCTCTCTAGGTTGTAATTCTTTATTTTCATTAATTTAAGGTAGTTATTTTGCGTATATAGAAAAATCCATCGATAGTATCTTTCAGTGACGTCAGTCAACCACTTATGATTTAAAGCAAGTTAAAAATAGCATATTTCGGTGATATATATTTTCCTGCGTATTTCTGCTGAAGCACGTTTGGAAATTAGTCTGACATCTGATTAAAAGATTAAACCTCGTTATCAGAATTGCAATCGATTGCTGATTATCTATCGTACGCTAGAATGGGCAGGAAATCCCACAAAATCTGAGGTGGAAATCGTGAACCACCCTCGGGTTACGTGACATCATTATCTTCGAGTCAGGAAAATCGATGAAATTATCGATATAAAATCCTAATTCTTCCCGAATATATGTCAGATGTATCCTATTTCATAATTGCAATTCTGATATTTGTACACAGTGATTTTTTTTACCCTGCTTAATTTGCTTCTACACCAGAGATCGATGTTGAAAGTGTCATTCACGTGACCGAGTCCTTGTCGATGTCCTGATGGAATTCGATCTCCCACAATCATATGCGTCTATTTCAAGGGCGGAGGGCGGAGATACGGGGGAGGAGGAGACACGCGTGCACTTGAAGTGCTGTAATGGGATTTCAGGGCATATAATAGTGGTTATCTGATCCATTGAGTAGATATTGAATTCCCCGTAAGGAAAACTAAAAATAAAACTGGTATGGCTTAGGATTCGTAATGCTTGACTTTGAACAATATTTCTGAAGAGGTTATTGAAAATAAAATAATCATTGTAATTATAACATTGAAAAATAGATTTATTGCATATTTAGAATATATATTCATCTTTAAATATATGTTTTGCTTAAGATATAATTTTCTTAAGTGCAACTGTAGGTTTTGTTTCCAACTTAAATCTTCCTTTTAAACTAAATTTTATATTTGACCTAACTTTTACCATTGAGTTGGTATTTTTGATCACAAGATTGAAAAATATTTTACATAGAAGTTGATAATTATGTCTGTGTGGAATAATTTTTATTCTTATTTTTTATTATTTATCCTAACATGATATTCTCTTTTTCAGAAATTAATACAACTTTCAACGAAAGCCAAATACTAAATATGTGCTGCATTATTATTCTATTAGTTAAGTTTTTAATAATCTTTAACCACAGAGCATATCATTAAAGTGTGCAAAGATGAAATTAACAAAATTAATAAATATAATATTTCATTTTTTTTAAATTGAATAAAATGATTATATTTATAAATTATATTTACATACATAACAATATTACATAAAAATTAATATATTTTAAATATATTTGAGTTTAAATGCACTCAAATTAATGAATAATAACCATTATAACATAGGTTCATATAGGCCAAATGATGATGGTCTCTTCGAAATGGAGGATGTTGAATTTTATCCCAACCACTCATGAACTTTAGGAGATGAATGCTATACTTTTGTTTTCTGTATACATTTCTTATAAAATGGAAAATTGACATATTTATGATTCATTTCCGTTAATAAACTACTATACAATTTTCCGTGTTTTTTCCAAAATGTTGTTTAAAAAGTGCTCTCGACAAAAGTGTTAAACTATTTTCAGCTGTTACATTTTAAACTACACTGCACGTGACCGATTTGGCCTGGTTGGTTAGTTCTTCGGTTTTATTAGAGGTAAGTTCAAATCTAGGCTTAACCGAAGAACCGTCGTGTTCTCTAAAGGCGGCTCATGCAAGTTGAATATGTTGTGGTCGCAATGTCCTCCAAGAGAAATGATACATATGGAGGTGGCCAGACAAATATGTAGGGTCTTCTGCTTGAGATCCTTGCTTCAAAATCACGAAGACTCACCCTTCTATCTAATTGGTAGAGCCCAACTCAGGTACAGGAAAGCAATCTGGTGCAACAACGGTGCCATATGTTTATATAGTATTTAACAACACTTTTCAATATCTAAACTAATTTTATTTATTAATTTGGATTGACAGAGTATTTTATATATTTATTTAATTTGATATTGTTGCATTAAAATTTTGCTTAATTTATTTTGAATGGAAATACAGTTTTTTTTTCTTAGTGATTTTTTAATACATGTTTTTACTTATCTACTATAATTATTAGAATGTTCTTCTAAAAATGACTTCCTTAGAAAAAGAAATTTTTAAAATAAAAAAAAAAAAAGATTAATGAAGCATAATTTTATTTGTGCTTTCAAATTTATGTTATTTAATGAAATTTCTTATAAAATATTAATAATGTTGTTTAATTAATAGTTTATATTTTAGAAGCAGTTTAATAACGATAAATTTTGTGCAAATTTAAACAAGACATTAAGATTTACAGGCTAAACATAAAATCAGCAATTAAAATAAGCATATACTCAGGAAACAGAAATAAAAAGTTTCCATTCATTTAATATCAAGTCGTATGATTTTTTATTCTTATTGAAGAATCTTTAATTAATAATTTTTTAATTCTAGACAAATATTTATACAGGTTTGATTACTTTTAATTCCCTTTCCTTTAACTTCAGTTGTTTTAACTGCTTACGTTAAAGATTTGTTTACAGGGATTAAACGAATATATTAAAATTAGTGCATGCATTAGAAAATAAATAAATATGTATTTGCCTCTTGAAGTATCCAAAAAAAGTGAATTTTTTATAAATTGAATAAACTAACTAGTTGAAATGCAAAACATATCTTTAATATTTATAGCACTTTTAAACTCTTAAGAATATTTAAACAACAGACATTACAATTTATAAATGAGTACGTATATGACGAAAGGACTAATTTAATTAATTTCTTTCAATTTTATTTTATATAGAAACTTGTTTTATTAAGACGTAATTGCAATTATTCTGTATAATATGTTTATACTAGTGTTCTTGTTTATTAGAACTTCGAAAATATCATATTTGTGTATATCAAATTTATAAAATTTTCACAATGATATTATTTTTTGTGCTTGATTAATTGATGATTGATATATTAATCTATTAATTTTTGTTTTAAACAATACACACACACACACACACACACACACACACACACACACACACACACACACACACACACACACACACACACACACACACACACATACATATATACACACACACACACACACACACACATCATATACACACATATATATACACACACACACACACATATATATATATTATTTGTGTGTGTGGAATCTGTATGAAAATTCTAAATTTATAATATTAAAAGTATCAAATACTGTGTCTTATAAGGAAAATAATGTAATCATTGAAGAAAATTAAATAAAGATTTTTTCCTGAAACAAATTTAAATAAAATATTTGATTTTTATAGTCATATTTTTATTTATGCACATGTGTTATAAAAATATACACACACATTTGATGGCTTAATAAATACAGGCATATGAATAAGTTAATTTTTAACATATAACATTACTAAGGGCAATTCCTTACGGAAAGTTTCCAGAATTAAATAAAGTATTTCATACTCTTTTAGAAGTATTTCAATACTCCTTTCTAAATTTAATTTCTCGGACATTTTTTAGTGAGGTTGAAAAAGTTAGACTCAAAAGTTAAGTATAAAATGAAATTTTTCAGAAGAAAACTTTAATTAATTCTATGAACAGTTAAAGTTATTTTGAAAATTTCAGCTCCTAAATTATTTTAACTAACTTTTGTAATAGTTTAAATTCTCTTTTGAAAATATTCAGCTCATGAAATGTTTATTAGCTGCAATAACTGACACAAATCTTTGTAGTAGTTAAAAAATTGTGGTTAAAGTTTAATAAAAATTAATAAGAAGAGCATTTTATTTTCAAACATATATTCTACAAACACAGTAATGTGTCTAAAATTGGAGAAGCATTTTGAGAAAAGAAAATTATTTTTGTTTTTTGAACATTGTACATAATAGTATTTGAAACATTGCCACGAAAGTATGTACCATTGAAAAGATAATTTCATTAAGAATAAAATGAAAAAGAATTTTTATTTTATCAAATTTCTTCATTTTATCAAAGTTTAAAGCAAAATAACAAGGAAAACGAGCCACAAATTATTTATTTTATATAAATAATATTTTCGATATATTTGAATGTAGTTAATGGGTGTGTGATTGAGTGTTTAGAAATTTATTTATTTATTTTGTAAATGAACACCGGTTATGTAAAAATAAGATTCAATTTTTGATAGCCTTTATTAAATTTTTGAAGGAGAGTATATATTATTGTGTATTAAACATTGTTAACATATTCTGTTTGTTTTCTATTCTGTCGTTCGACTTAACAAGCTTGCTAAACGTTGTAACTTTTTTAGAAATATCACAAAGAATTCACTCGCTAACCATAAAACAATATAAAACCATATTATTACGCGATGGAGTCAGCAGTAACTTCGTATTTATACATTAATACAAAATTCACCAAAAGTGATATTTCTAATTTTTCAAAAGATATACGGAAATTCAATAACCACTAAATAAAATTATTAAATGTAGTAAAAGATAAAAAACATCGACTGACGATAGAAATATTGGAAGACTTAATTTACTTGCCTACAAAATGAAATAATGCTTAAAGATATCTAGGGGTAAGTGCAAGGACTGTACTGAATACCCAGAATCAATTTGGCCTGAATTCGTAAATTTTGTCAAAAAATCCATTGCTATCCCTCAAGCAAAGGTTAAAAAGATTAAACTGTGTTAAAATTTATGATAATTAGTCAACAAAATAAACGCAATCAAGCAAATAAAATCAAGCGTTATTTGGAGTGATGCAAACGAAATCTCTTTCTGTTTTGTAACTGTGGCCTAAAATGTATAAGATTGAGAATCGGCGAATAAATGAACATGATTGCACTACCCTTACAATCCATACTTAGTGTCAAAATATAAGACTAAATGATACCAAAAAGTGTAAGCAGAGCTTAAGTGATTAATGAAAGCATAAGTTACTAAATTTTTAGTCCTGAATGAAATCAGCCAAATATGTCCTTTTCCCTAAAAAGAAAGAATTTCTATTTGAGCGCAATTCAACTCCATGGTATTTTGCTCCTTTGTTTTAAGATAAATATCATTCCTTATAAGAAGGGCTTGAAAGTATCCCATATTTTAATTACATTGTATATCAACGGATTTGAATATGGAAACTCAGGAGTATAATGAAACAACCGAACAGTAAAACCCAATTAATCGTTTCAATAGATAGATTTTTACGGCTATAACTTAAAAAGTAAAACTTTTTTATAAAATATGTAATATATGTAATACATATATAAATATTTTGTCATTTTTCAAATAAGAAAAATGTAAAATAAATTTGAAATAAAAGTAAGCATTATAATAATAAGCTTATCTTCTTTAATATTCCTTTCAAAGGAATAATTTCAGAATAATGAGAAGTTGATATATTTTGTTAATATATATTAAGAAAATATTTTAAAACAGTGTAGGAGGTACAAATTTTAATACAAAATTAGCGTTACACACACTTTTCTAGCTGCAGTTTAAAACATTTTTTCGATTTCAAATAAAGAGGCCAAGAAATTGCAAGATCTGAGGAAATTATTTACAGTTCTGCTTCAAATAACTGCGTAAAATCAACAGTTCGCATCGTCATTCTTCCACTTTCAATTACGAGATTCTTGAAATTGTTTTAAGTCTTGCCTTTCCAAACGCAACATCCCAGACCAATAGAATAACCGCCCATTTTCTACGTCATTTTCACCTTCTCTCAGCAAACAAAGCTTAAACTTTCTAAGATTCTGGTGCCTTAATTTAAAGCCTTGATTGCTTTAAGCTGGCCCTTATTTACCACTCCTTATAGGAAGGCTATGTGGGAAAATGAATTTCCCAAGCATCTGGTTTGCTTGTTGTTTCCGCCAGGAAGTAGACCATCACACACGAGTCTTGTTCATCCTTATCTAGATTTCCAAGCCATTGTGCAGCACCTTAATATAATAGGAACGTTAAATTAACAGTTTTGACGATAAAGTATTAAAGGTGGGTGGTCACAGTCAAAGTTCCCATGTTTATTTCTGAAACGATTATTTCCGCTTTTCCGGATAAAATCAGAATTGGTTAGAAATTAATCTAAACCTAGAGGAAACGATAAATAAGACAATTACGAGAAGTAAAATAAAATATTTAAAATACTTTCGGTAAATAAATGTCAATGAGATTTAATGTTTTAATCATATTTTTAAATAAAACTAAATTTCTGTTATACAGTAAGTTTAATTTTTCAAATTTAATTCTATATTTCTTGAAAATCGTTCTTTCATTTTATTCGTAATTAATCTACGCTTTAATTTTAGCTTAAAATTTATATATTTTTATCTTTTTCATTTATTCTATTCATTCTCATTATTTAAATTTTATAACAGTTGAAATATTGATTGTCGTTCCTCATTTGGCTTAATAACTTTTATGAAAGATTTTAATTAAAAATTTCATGCAGATTAAACATTCCATTAAAATGTGTTTCTTTCACTTGAGTTCTTTTCTAAAGAAATTATTTTCAATTGTTTGAATTTGAAAGTCTGTTTATTTAAATAAGATGTTCGCAATTGTTTTGCATTTAAAAAGGACTAAAATATTTCGAAATTCTTCATTAGTGCTAGGAGATAATATTTTGAATTCATAGTTCATTGTTTTATTCTTATTTAATATTGTAGCGATAATTTCTTAATTTTTAACTTACATATGTATACATTAATATTACATATTTTACATTATCTATTTATGTAATGTAAATTGTAATGAATATAAATCAGCCTATATATTTATTAAATATATTGGTAGATTTATACTCAATAATTTAAGTTTTAATGACTGCTATTCTAAAATTAATATTTTTAAGAACAGAAATAGTGGTTAATAGGTTTATAATGTCTTTTCCATATAGTTGTTTTGGTATTTGTATGGTAGTAAAATATGAATGTATAGTAAGTTATGTACCTGAAAAAAGTACGTTTTATTTATTTTCAAAAGTTAAGCCATCGGGCAATTACATTTGGAATGCAAATCAATCTAATTTAGGGAGTTTAAAATAACTGCAGGTAGGTTGAAATATGAAAATATGTTACGTGAAAATCAGATATAGATTCTTGTCAAAAATATCAAAATAAAACAGTCGTAAGAAGCCTTACATTCTACAGGATTAGTAGAGACACATAGTGTGGATTCTTTAGAGCTTTTCCATAAATTCTTTTAAATGAAAAATATTTAAGTATTTATAAGGTTTTCAAAAAATTCATTAATAAACTCTGGTATGATATGGGGCAGCTGTAAAAGACATTTAATTAGTGGTTTTATTTGATTATTTGATAATCAATATTTTGTCATTCAAGATGGAAACACTTTTAAGGCAACTAAATATTCATCCAGAATGAGCAAAGATTATGATCTCTGAAATAGATCAATACAGTTGCGTATTTTTAACTGTTCAATACTCTATTTTTCTTTTGTCTGCTGTGATTGTACCTTGAATTACTAAGATAACACAAGCTACTGTCGTAAACAGAAGTATACAAATTGATAGGCTGCTTATTCGAAAACCAAGGGACTAGACACGTTAGATTCAAGTGCATTTAAAGTAAAATCCTTAAACGAGTCACCTTGTAATAGAGAAAATGTCAATAATGAAGAATTGCCCAATAATGAAAAATAATTTGGAAACTCCATCAGGTTGCTAACTTGAATAAGAACAATGGCTCAATCATCTATGTATGAGTAGTTAACGTCGTTCATATGCGAATGTCCTGGTTGTTGTGTCCATGCAATGAAAAGTGTGGTTCATCTATACATAAAAGTTTAAACAACGCAGTAACTACAGATGATTGCTCTATATTCTTGGCAAAGTTCTCTTGGTAAATGATTTTCTCATGGATGTGTTTCCCGAGGATAAATTACACTGTGATTGCAATTTCTAAATGTGGAGGGTCATCAAATTTAAGAGGATGGCACATCCAATATACTAATAGTTTAGCCAGAACTGCCATTTCCCTAAGTCGAATACGTCACCATATTAATTATAAAGATTTCTACAGCAGTATTGGGGTCCTTCACTAATGCAGTTCTGTTTCTTTGTAGCCCATCATTCACGAGTGACTTTCTTCAAATCCTTTCACAGACTTCAATAACCAAGCTCATGATATGAAGCCCTTCTTCATTTTCATTTTCTTTACACGTTCAATGTTTTAGCTCAAAGCTCAAATTGTTAAAGATAAAATTCTAAAAACAAATAAAAATTCCTCATGTGCTATAGGACTTTATTGAGAGTCTGATTTGAATGAACAGACTGAATCTCTATCGGCAGACAGCATTATTAAAAGGTGAAAATTAACATTTTTTCCTTTAAGCAAAATCTGGCATTTTTGTTTAATATATTGCTTTTAAACTGCAAAACTACAATATGTTTCTTTTGTTTTTTGCACAAATTTTAATAGCTATGGGCACATCTGGTATAGGAAGTTACTTGCGTGCTTAGCCAACTTAAATCTCATTAAAACTCTTTAATATAGTATTAATCATGCTAAGAGTATAAGTTTTCTTTTACTCTAGATTTTCTTACAACATTGATAATTACCATTTATGAAATATGGATTTTAGTTGTCGTATCAGTGATTAATTACCTTATGATGAAGCGTGTTAAATTTTCTATTCAAATTACATATTTACAGAGTATTTGCACTCATATGCAATATTAACTAAACTCTAGCAGTGTAAGTATAACAATATAATTTTTACTTACATTGGCTTTAAAAATTATAATTTTAATAACTCAAGTATAGCATCATCATTTAGAAATTAGAAATTTTAAAATTATTTTCATATATATATATATATATATATATATATATATATATATATATATATATAGATAGATAGATAGATAGATAGATAGATAGATATATATATGATCGATTTTGATTCAATAAAACATTACTCTTATATTTTAAACTGTGAGTTTTTGGTCTAATTATTTCTAAAATGCTGCCAAAAATGAAGAAAATAAACCAACGAATATTTTCATTGTTTCAATTAAAATTATTTAAATTAAATTAAAAGGATATCTTTTTTTTATTTAAGTAAGGGACATAGAGTAGGACATAAGTAAGTAGAACATAAGTAAGGGACATAGAGTGTATTCTATAATCAATCTTAATTCGTTAAGCGTTTCAATGATGAAATGTAAGTCTTTTTAGTAATGTAAATTAGGTGCGTGGATAAAAATGTCTTCAAAGTGAATAAAATTCCTATTTAGTAACTTCTTAGCAAAAAATTGAGTTCTTAAGTGAAACGAACGTTTTCTTGAAAGTAATTGTTAATCCACACAAGATTTGTCGATAAAGTTATTATAAGCGTTATATTTTTCCTGAAACATTGGTTATCAAAAAGAAATAGTTGTTTAGTTAAAATTTCATAACGATAATTTCTAAATATGAACAATCTTCGGGGAAGAAAAACAGCAGTGTCAGTGTAAATGTTAAAAAAATAAATCAGTAAGTGAAAAAAGTATGGTTGAAATGTTTCTAGTTCTATTTTAAGGAATCCAATATAAAACATTTTGTGATTAGTGAAGTAGTCTAAATTTTTCTTTCTGAATTAAATAGGAAAATATTTGCATATATGAATAAAATTTTTCTTAGTTCATTACATTCTAACATGTTCAATTTTAGTATTAACTTCAGTTCACTGTTTATTTCTCTAAAAATTACATTATTTATTCTAGTTCATCAATTGAACTCAAAAAGTGTTTTTCCATATTAATTAGATTTCTTAAAATATGTCACAATTTGTTCTTTGAAAAAAAGTGGCTTATTCGGTAAAAAAATATTTCAAAAACGATTATGATGTTTTAAATGGTAAAATTCTCTTTTATATTCTTAAAATGTTATAAAAACCTTGGTTTTTAAAATTATAAAAAATTTAAAATAATTTTTAAAATTTTAACTAAATGCATTATAAAATACTATAAAAATCTTGCTTTTCAGAAACACAAATAATAAATAATGATTTATGATTTTTCTGTTCTTTATTGAACTTAGAATATATCAACATTTCATCGTATCAATTCATTTTAAAGTAGTTGCAAAAAGTTTCTAAATTTTTGAATCTTACATTTAAGAAAAATAATTGCTTTCTAAATACTTAACTATAAGTGTTGAACGGAAATATTGGTATTTTGGTTTGAGAAAATATATCTAAAAATGTAAATTTAAAAGTTTTATATCCCCTGAAAATATAAGAAATAAAAAAAATATTTACAGAAGGAAATTAAAAGAAGAGAAACAAATATCAATCTTAAAATTTATGCTATATAATATTTAAAAACAATTTTTAATTTTTATTCAAAACTATAACAAATAACCAATTTTTATGTAAAAAAAATATTTTTTGATATTATTTTCCATTGCAACTGAATTTGGACTGTAATAAAAATAATGAAATATGATTCATAGTATATAACTTTGCATAATTAATAAATACACAAAACTCAAAAGTTAAAATAACATTTATAAAATAACTTTAAATATTACTACAAAAATTAGATTTGACTAGTGATTAAAGATATATCCATGTAATTTTAAGAATATCATATTATTTATACAATATTCAAAAGCTATGTAGCTAATGTGTGTTTGAACGACTGAAATTTGTTGTGAAATCATATTTTCTGAAGTAAGCAAAGTTTATATAATTTTGTCACAATAAAATCTTTTTTAAATGCATTTATATCCATTTCAGTAAGAAATATTTTTAACTAAACGACATAACCAAGCTATTAAAAATGTATCGTTTCCCGTGCTGCATGATATTTGTCACAAAAATTTGAATTAGTATTTTCACAGACACCTTGCATTGATATGGTCATCTAATAAAATATTAACATTTATTAAAAAATGAATGTATAATTGAATTCTTTTTTCCAGTGAAAATGTTTATCATACTATGCTATTAATGAATCACTAAAAGCGTTATATGTCCTTTGGCAAATTATTTTTTATCTAAATAATACAATATTCTAAGCGAAACTGAAACAGCAGCATGGAACAAATTTGAGACAAGCAACGAAATTTAATATTTAAGGCAAGAAATGCCTTTGGGTTATATTTGGAATTTAAAGATATTGGAAAACTTTTTTAAATGAATGAAAGTATTCCTACTAAATTTGCTAGGATAAGAAATAATTCGATATCACTCGAAATATGAATAATTTTTAAATAGATTTTACAACAAAATTGTGATATATGTGCTTACATTATCTTATAATAGAAATATTAAGCAAAATATGTTTTGCAACATTTTATACTATCACAAAATCAATATATTTTCTTTGATTAATCTTTCATACATTAAGTTTGCTTGCAGTTGCTTGACGTACTACTGATTCAAATGCGTCATTGATAATATTTTTTTACAGTTTAAAAAAAAATCGTTTTACGTAAAATACCTGGTTTGACTTTTTTCAAATTAATTTTTTGTGAATTAAATCATAAGCTAATTTCAATGAAAATAGAAAAAATAGGTATCAAACAATGATTAAGTAGAACAAAATGTAAATTTTTTTGAAGGGTTAACTAAAAAATGAATTTTGGAAGGAAAGTGTATATACACTCTCTCTCCTTCAGCTAGATAATATTTTTATAAATCATATGAAAAGTAATCTACCAGCAAATATGTGTTTGTATAAATCACTTTATGGATTCAAGCTCTTAAAACTTGCAGAAAAAGTTAACTGAAATAAATTGAAGATTATTTGAATTGAAGAGGGAAACTTGAAAATTTAAGAAAACCTTTTTTGCCATTTCAAAAAAATAAAGGAAATAAGTAACAATAAAAGTCTATAAAGAAAATAGCAAAAGTTCCTAACAGATTTTTCTGCACTAAATGTTCATTTTCTGCATCCTTATCACTGAAAATTCTAAACTAAAATCGAATTTTGTGATTATTACTATCAATCACTTTATGGACTTCCTTCAGAAACAATAATATCTTCTCCAAGAACAAGACAAGAATGATTGCATGCTTTTCCACAAGTCTTCAATTTCTTTCAGATTGAATAGACAGAGAAAAAGGTACATAGCTGCTACTCTCACATGCATAGGCGATCAAGAATAGAAACCCCAATTTGAAACCTAATACTCTGTGCTGGAGATTGGCACGCCTGGTCCATTCTATTTCCATAAAACGAAATCATAGAATAAAGTTCGAAACAGTTTGGTCTACTGCACGTGACCACAATTCTTGGAAAGCTAAGAGTTTGAGAAACTGCTAGGAGAATTTGGGCTTCTATTTTTCTTGAATCTGTAGAAATAATGTAGTCTGATCAGGAAATCGTCATAAAAAGAAGATACACAGGAGATAGCTTTTGGAAATGTACTTTTTCTGTATGCTTTTATCTTTTAGGCAAGAAGAGTGGAGAAAAATTGACTGAGAAAAGCAGAGGAGGAGAAAAAGATTTTTATCAATTGCCAACGAAAACGACCAAAAGTCATGGAAACGTGTACATCATGATAAGCAGAAATGTAAATTTTTCATTGAATATTTAGTAACTTTTATTACTTCTGAATAAAAGTTCATTAAATAGGATAAATTCAATTATAAAATTATATATGTTACATAATTAATATTTCTTTTTACCTTTATTAAACATAGAATTGAGAAATATAATTACAGTTTTCAATTTATTAATTGTAAAGCATCACTGCGACTTTTAATCTAAATGAAAATTCGTTTCATTTTGAAGTATAGTTGAAAGACACATAATAGTGTGTGTTGGAAGATATAATGATAAATTTGAAGTATTTATTTTTTTAAAAGTGGTTATTTTCATAATAGATAATAGATGCTTTTTTTAATATATGCTAAAATAGTATTATACTTGACAAAGAAAGATTCGGAGACACACCATTCAGAATGTGTTTGTGTCTTAAAAATAATTAATGTGCGTTATTAAAAAAATAATACATATAATATGAAAGGTAAGTGTTTTAACAGAGGAGGGCATACGTTAGCTTTAACATAAAATGACAGCTAGTTGCAAAAACTCGTTAATAGTTATTAATTCACAGTTATAGATTTATTGAGATCAAACGAACTGAGTTGTACAGGGAATAATGTAACAAAAACAACGGAAAGCTACTGTCTTTGTTGCAATATAGTTCTTATATTTGCCGTCGATTTTCTATTCTCAAATAGAGGAATGTGAATCATAAGTTACTGGTATAAGTATACCAATAGGAATGTTATATAATTTAATAGAGAAAAAGTTTCGTTGTTTAAATTATTGATGTTTACCATTAAATCGCATAAGTGGGGGGGGGGGCATATATTGGCTGGAATGCATTTGAAAACAATTCCGAAGCAATTATTGATAGATTTTAGACAGTAGCGGAAAATATTATTTAAAGTCAAAATAATTATTTTCTATTGGAAATATCAAATATAAAATTTCATTATAATTATTATTTTATGGAAAATTTAAAAAAAAAAAAATATCTGAAAGACGCTTATTTAGATTTCTTTTCTGTCATAAGCTATACACTTTCCATTGTAGTGTCTCATTGTAAAATTAATGATTTAAAGTTGTATATTACATTTAAAATTGAATAAGACTAATTCTTTAAGAGTAGAAAAGCAAATTATAATTTCGATTTCTTTATAGAATGAATTGATATGTTTTTAAAGAAAGAATTAAGACATTCTTTAGCTGAACTTTGGCATTATTTTTATACTTTCACCAGTAACATCCATTCATTAGGTGTTCATGACCTTACTAAATTGCTTCTTTTGTCATTTATACCTCAGGTTGTTCCCGATTTGGAGCTGTTTCATCGATTTTTCTACAGCTGCGTTGGACTGTCGTGCACAAAGATTTGAAAAATGATACTCTTAGCCCAAGAAGAGATTCTCTTTCTAGTCCGAAAATTGCTGTATCCATAGAAACATTAGCTTTTTTATACTGATATAATTTGTTTCTTTGCCCTCTGTGGATGCATTGTGTTTTACTTTTTTATAGCTGAAGCAAAAAAAAAAAAAGAAAAGAAGATTTTTTTTACCTCAATCGGTGTTAATAATTGATGCCAGATCAGATTTGGCATTACTTTGAGAAAATGCAATTAAATATAGAATGTACTGTATAATTGCATTATGGCCGCGTGTATACAAAGAAAATTGTTTTTTTAATTACTTTTGTTTTGGAGGTTTTGTACTCATTGTTTTATTAATGGTTAGATTCCTTGTAAGGATTCTTTTGAAGTGTTTCTTGAAAAAAATAATTAATTAAAAATAATATTATGTGTTTTACATATTCTAGGTACTTTGACAGATATAGCGTTTAATATGATTAATGTACTAAATATTTAATGTCTTTCTTTTATATATAATAGGAAAAATACACGCGATCAAGTTATTAAATTGTGTATTGCAAATTTCTGTGATTAGTATGAAAGTATATATACTAAAAAACACATAACACAAGTAATTACTTATTTATTAAAAAAAAGATTTCTATGTACTACATGGTACCTAAAAGCAATAACTCTTAAATTATCTCAGAATTAATATTGGTGTTTCTAATTAATCTTTACACATGAATGCAATTAAGATGTTATCTAAAATGCTATATTTTTCTGACAAATTGTATTGTATGTATATATAAGATACAATCTTACTCTCTTTTCAAGCATAAAATGAAGTATTCAAAAATAATGTGGTTCGGAAGGAATAGAGGAAAATGGTTTTCTAGTAATGGCAATAGATAAATGTATATAATGTAATATGTATTAAAACTGGAAGAATAAATTTTCATATCAGTCAACAATCAATAACAGAAAAATTTTAAAATATAGAAATCATGATTTCAAAATAGATTTTTTTACATTGTTCTGGTTTTGAATTTTAATTGTTTGAGTTTATTTTTTAAAAAAAGTGATTTGAAAATTTCACGAAAACGTAATTAATTATATTTTATGATATGTGTGTGTCGTTCATTAAGAAATTTGAATCTAACCAAACACAGACATAATGGATATTTCTGAATTAAAAAATATACCTGTTTCAAACATTTACAATCAATTTATGAAAATTGGAAATGTTGGAATTCAATATCGGATGATGCAGTTCATGCGTTAGCATAGTAAATGATGATTGATTATAAACAGCTTATTAAGACTAAATACTTAATAGTACTTAACTAAACAAAGTAAACAAAGGATCAAGTCCTAATCCAAGCATCTAAATTAATTTTATCAGAAAGAATTTCAAGGGTGTAGCCAAATATTTTTTATTATGGGGCTTCATGATACCATGCATGCTACTAACGTTAGGAGATAGCGGAGATGTTGGGTGTATATGAATTGATAATGGATGTATATGATTTGATGTTGGATGTAAATCAAGTGATGTTTTTTATAAAACTTAATTCAGTTTCGAATGCTACGTCCAATAGATTGATTTTAAAGGAACACATCAGTTTGAAGAAAATCACATTTTCTTACGCAAATTTAAAAATGACATGATTTGATTGCATTATAAGGAATCGGCAAAGGTAGGTGTCTGAATTGGAATGTTATTTGAATTATATCACTTTGGTAACCCAAAGGTGTACATGGCAAATGTTGAGAAAAAATCACATCTTATTCTGAAATCATTAATGATTTGTTTTTTAAGGCATAATAATGCTAGATGTTATGCAGTTTATCATGTGTTGAGGTGAAACAATTTACGATGAGGCATGAGCCAGAACGCTGTTTTGAACTAATTCATAATTTGAGGATTGGAACACACATGAACAATGATTGGATGATCTCTGATTTCAGCTAATTTAGTAAGCAAATGCTTTTTCAATCAAATATTTAGTTTAAAATTGCAACTAAACTACAATTTTCAAGCTGGTATTCGAACCCATAAATTTATAAATTAGAATTTATTATTTTGACAGGTCAACATCTCCAAATTAATGATGTTGCGAAAGAATTTCTTGCGAAATTTCCGTAATTATGCCATTGGTTGGTATATTCATAATATTAATAAGTTACATATCATGTTTATCTAATATAGAAATATCAGAGTTTTTTAAGAACAGAATAATAAATAAGAAAATAATTAATTTATAATTTTTAAATGATTAAATTTTAAAAAATACACAGATCTAAAATTTAGGAATTAAATTTACTTTCATTTCATCAAACATGTAACGCGCAGAAATTGCTGAATATCAAATAAAATGGATCGGGAAATGGAAAGAAAAATGATATATTAAGTTAATTTTCTTATTATCAAATCTAACTTAAAAACATGTTTCTTGGAAAATTTCTTGTAACTTATTTAATTAAAAATGTTTACAAAAAATATTTTTAGAACTGGTATTTAAACTAACTGAACATCGTTATTTGAGGAGCAATTTTACGTGAAATGATACTTCAAGATGTGGTTTAGTTACCAGTTAATGATAAGATTTATATCAAACATAAGAAAAGATTTTGGTTTCACCATTTATAAATATTTTCTAATAAGTTAAGTACAAATGAAAATAAAAACTATCTTTAAAGGAAAAATTATTTTACTACGTTTTAGAAAATAAATATTAGGAAGTGTTTTAAAATTCATGAAATTAATAAAAATAATGGGGGATAATAATTAAAACCGCGCGTATCCACAGTTTTTCGATAATTAAGAATGGAGTATCATAATATAAATAAGAATGGGATATTTTGTAATATATTTTCAAAATTGTTAATTCGCTTAAAGACTATTCTATAAATTTTTAGAAAACACTAGACTTAACTTTAGCACTTGGAACTACGTAAAATATATTTATGTAAAACATTATTTTTAAATTAAAAGATAAAAAAAATATTTCATATTATTTTTATGATGTACCCAATCACAAAAAGAATGAAAAAGAAAAATGTACATTGAATTTCATTCAATTAAAACACGGAATATTTTTTCTCAATAAGCGAACTAATATTAGAACGTAGTGTCACATTATCATAAAAGTAATTAGAAACATAATTTAATTTAAGAATATGGTTAAAAATATTCTTTTCCTCAAGATGATAATTTATAAAAGAAAAAGTAGAATATCTTAATGAGATATTTGCTGATCTGCTTTCAAAACAATTGTTTTATTAGGCAAATTACTTTTCTGATTCATTCATTTAATCTAAATATTCCATTATGGATATCAAACCACTTTTAACAGATTAAAATACGTAATTTTTATTCCACTAATGTGATTATAACAGTTATCTGTGTTTTCACAATTATATGTTAGTAAATCTTCTGATTCAATTATGAAAAATTAACTATAAGGACCAAATATCAGGGGAAGGTGTTATAGCCAGCTTTTATAGTTATAAAATTCATTTAAAACTGTGATTAACTATTAAACAATTTTAATTTAGTATTGAAATTTTTTTAATATAAAAAGCATGAATCAAGAAAGTGATCTAAAATTAATGTTGAGTAATAGAACTAGGACTTTTCCTCCTACGATGTTGCATTGCTTGAAATAAAATTTTTGTGAAATAAAATGTTTATTGTTTTTTTCACACGCTATTCTTAAAATATTGTCTTTGAATTTGTACATGGCTGAGATAAATTTTAAATAATATCTCCTGATTTTTTTTTAAAAAGGAAAAATTTAGCAATGACGCCAGACCACTTTATTCTGAGGCTGGAGTTACTTGATAAACGCATGTAGATATTTCTTTCATCGTGTATGATAATTGCGTGCAACATGATATTATAAGATTTCTCCATGCAGATCAAAATGCATAATCAATTAAGCTGCTTTTTTATCATATAGAATTCATAATATTCTGATTAACTCCTTAAATTTTGAGCATTCATAATAATATAACTTCTAGCAATATCATTTCTGCATAGATATAAAGGCAGCTTAACTCACACACAATATCCTTATTCTCTTCTTAATATTTCCCATCATTGGAAATGAATGATATATGTAAATGGTAAAACATTACATTTTTCATTTTCTATTTAACCATATGGTTGAAAATAACTGGTTCTGTGAGTCATCAACTTTTTGAATCTGAGTTCAAAAGAACTATAATCTTAAGATTTTCTGAATTTTTGATCAATAGGAAAATTTGTATTGATTCTTGTGTACAATACTGTGGCATTGTGATACTATTAATGCCTACAATGCCCTATGATATTTCCTAATTATTTTTAATTCGGTAAGATTTTTCTATTAAAAAGATTGTTTGGAAGCTTACCACACTTTGATTATTATCATTTAATACAATAACTTCTAATAGTGGATGATTTTCGGCTTATCTGATGTCAGCAATTAAGCTGAACAGTCTTTTAGTTACTAACAAAACAATTCGATTATTAGGTGTGGCTTTCATCTTACAAAATCTGATTTATTTCTTATTCCTTTAATGCACTAATGCCTTTGTTTTCATTATTTTCCTAATTATTATTTCTGAAAGCTTTTTTCTGATTTTTGTATCACCTCATAAATCTTGTTACATGATGTGTTTTTAGACTTAATATGCATTCCTTTCAAATACAGATATTTATCGTCCGAATCATATCACTACGAATTATTGGCAATAAAGTTATGATGTTAAAATAAGCTCAATATAAAAGCAACAAATATATTAAAAATGTAATATTCGAGACTGAAGATTTGTGTTAGGCAGCTGAATAGGCTTTCAACTTCCGAACAATGAAACACGTTCCAAGAATTCTTTGTAGAAAACGGAAGAGAATTTAAATCCGGCTATCTATCGAATCATGGAGCAGAGAAAATGCAGTTTGAATGCGGAAAATGTTCGAAGCACGCTTGAATAAAAAGCGGAATGAAAGGATCAAGCTATTGATCTGTATTGGGATGGAAGAATATTTGATAAGCGATTTTAAAGGCATTGGAATATTCTTCTAACAAGGCAAAATTTGCTGAAGATTTGTATTGCAAAGCAAAGCGTGGCAAGTTGAATTATTCAGTTACCCTACACAATTCTTTTTAACATGAACATGAATTTATAAAAGACATATTTATTCTTTCAAATATTGCTTTGATGCAGTTAATAAGGAATTTTTTGTTTCCAATTTTAAATGTGCCTTACTTTAGAATGCATAAAAAATGAACAAAACTAGTGTTTGTATATATTTTATGTAACACGAAAATTATTTAATGTAAGATGCTGGCTAAATTTAAAAGGTTAACTCTTTACATTTAAATAAAAGTGAAACACCTATCCATCATTTTTATGGATAATAAATATAAAACTGTTAACATTAATGCTAAAAACGAGAAAATACTTTCTTTTTTCAACAGAAAAATCTTGATAGACATTAATTCATAACATATCAATATATTGATATGCTAGTGACAAAGATTTACTGTTATTATTTATGTGTGTCTGACTGGATATTTTATAAATTTAATCGCGCTATAAGGTAAATTTAAATTTTTGCGCGTGGTGAATATATTATAAATGAAATAAATTACTTGCATATTTATTTTTGAAGAAATTAAATGTAAATCTATTAAATCAAACTGAGAAACATTCATATTTCCTTTATTATTTGTGAAAATAATTGAATTCCTCAAATTATAGAACCATGGAATGATAGCTCACTTTAATGAAGTATTAAGTCTTACATACATGGGATAAGTACTGAATCTTTTTTTAAATTAAGAAGATTTTTATCATTATGCTAAATAGAAGCAAAAAGCATTATAATAATGCATTATAATAGCATACTTAATGGTTTCATAAGAATTATAGATTATAAAAAGGCCGTGGTAACTAGTGGTTAGGGTATCGGCCTTCCATCCGGAAGGGTGGGGTTCGATTCCCAATGCCGCCAAAGACCCACCGAGTACATGCGATATACGTGCTCGTTAAATCTGTGGAATCGAGAGTCCTGTGGTCGGTCGTTGAGCAGTTACCATGGGTGCAATGGTCTGGAGAAATTTACTCCCTCTTCAGATCAATGCCAAAATTGAGGGAGTAGATCCTCTGGTGCTGCCATCTATCGGAGGATTTGAAGAGCAAAAGTCATACTTTCACCTATATGTTGCTCTGATTAAACGAAAGACGCTCCCTACTGAATTCAATTCGCATAGCCAAGGCATAACGAGCTTTGGTTGAACCATGTGTCATTAGTAACAACAACAACAACATTATAATTAATTTCCATAGGAAACTATTTTATATATATTAAACATAATTCAAACTTTAGAATAGAATCTTAGCTTTTCTAGAATCTTAGAATTTTAAATACTGAACAAAAAACGACAACCGTACATTCTGAAAAAAATATCATGATTTGATTCAATTCATTCACTTTAATATAATTTCAGTCTAGAATCTAAAAATACATATATTTACCTAGAAATTGATTTATGCTTATTAATAAATAGCTCTTAATATAAGATTGACGTATTGAAAAATATGATAACTATTCGATTAAACATGTGAATATTTATTCCTGGAAACTTCTAAGAAATTTAAAAATATATTTTTAACTCTATAGCAATTAAATTAAATTAGTACATTTTAGAAGATAACTATTTTAAAAATTTTACCGTTATTCTAGGTTTGTGATTTTGCTTAATAAAAACAATAAATTATCAATATAACATAGTCACTGTTTCCCATCTTAACTTGGAAAATAACTTTAGAGTGTATTCCCCAAAACACTCAGGCAATCAAAATTTCTTCAGAATAAAATACGTTCTTGTTCTCAAGTACAAATCTTTCTGAAATGAGTAAGTCTATTATATTCAAAATTCTTGTAACTTATCCTTTCATCTTACCTTAATAATTTTTGGATTGAATACACCCACGAAACCACACCTGCTTGGAAACCTCTTGGCCGTTATCAATAGACAGGTTGGGCAGGAGGTCTCTATGCAACAATCGCAATCGTGTTTTGGTGATCGCCAAAATTATCCCCATTTCCTCACCACGCCTTCGGGAACTATTATATTGATCGCCAATAATTTCACCAAATTTAGCTCTTTGGAGACATAGGATAAGGTACATCATTACTTCCTGTACATTATTTTTGGATGCAATAAATGGTAATCGATAAGTAAATTTAATGGATAACTTCTGCCACATTTTATATTGAAAATACAATTTTAATGCGAAAGGAAATAATCATAGACTATAATGACATTAGATTATAAAATATGCATTCACATATATTAAAATTAAATAAAGTAAAATTATTACTTAGAAATAACTTTTATATAATTTCAAATAATTTACTAAAATATTTCCAAAAAATTTACTTAAGAAACTGAAAAAACAAAAAAAAAATTAATTCTTTAATATGGATTGGATAGCAATTAAGCGTATCTTTTTTATTAGAAACAGTTATTTCCCCAAGAAAAATTGGAATTCATTCAATTGTCTTAAAAACTCTTAGTAAACAACAAATCGTATTTCAGAAAGATTCAAATTAATATCTAATTGTTTTTTTCAGGATATACATATATATATATATATATATATATATATATATATATATATATATATATATATATATATATATATATATATATATATATATATATATATATATATATATATGTATATATATATATATATATATATATATATATATATATATATATATATATATATATATATATATATATATATATATATATATATATATATATATATATATATATATATATATATATATATATATATATATATATATATATATATATATATATATATATATATATATATATATATATATATATATATATATATATATATATATATATATATATATATATATATATATATATATATATATATATATATATATATATATGTATATATATATATATATATATATATATATATATATATATATATATATATATATATATATATATATATATATATATATATATATATATATTTGTACAAATGGACAAATGGTGCCATTAACATAGGCACTGTTATTTATTTCAAAACTCAAAACTTTTATTATCTCCAGAAATGTTTCTTCACAACACTAAGTGCTTGTAAGGACTTAATACTAAGAATTGTGAGAGATTTATTCCTCTCTTTTCTAAAGATTTGAAAAGTGATATCGTATATGATTATTATTACTTAATAATTTGCATACTTAAATTTTATATTAATTAACGATTGAAAACAAAATTTAGGAACATGTATTTTAACTGTTAATATTTTACTTAAGGAAAATTGAGTAAATGATGGAAAACATGACATGTGAGCTAAATTTATTTTTGCTCACCCAAAATAAGTTATCTAGTTTGATATTTATAACAAAAATAATTTAATAACTAAAGAACACATTTGGTTATAATTACATTAATTTATACTGACTGATTAAGTATTTTACAAAATAACTGTGTAATAATTAATATACAAAAGAAAGAAACATTTATCAATATAAGATGTAAACTTCATATCCGACAGTTTAACGATGTTTCATACTCTTAATTAAATTAATTAATTCAACAAAAAACAATTACAGCTGTTTGAGCATAGATAAAAAATAGACAAGCACAAACAAATGTCCAAGTTTAAGTTTAAGATTTTCTAAGGTATTTCTGAAGATGCTTTGTCTATGGAGTAATACATTCATTTTTAGAGTAATACACTGATAAGTTAGCTCATTCTTAGTAATATATTCACCCTTAAAACGCTTACACACCTAATTGACTCTATAAAGAATTGCCATGTAATATTTAAGAATTAATGATTAATTAACCACCTAAGGATAAAGTCTTACTACAGAGGTAATATCTGCCAATAATTTTGAGCATGTACAACTATATATAATGATATGTATGTTAAAAAGACATAAATTTATTCTTTAATTTGAAAAAAATTATTTATTTTACATTTCTAAGTTTGAATTAATTATGTTTTGCAGTACTACTGGTCTTGATTTAGTCGCATCTTTTTCTAGACCTTTGCATGCTTAATACAAAATTACATGTAAGTTCGTGAAATTAATAATAATAATGTTATACTGCTAATGAATTTATGAACTGGTTTTATACCATTTTAATAATGTTGGGAATTACAGAATGGTAAAGTTAATTCAAAATGAATAACATGAAAACTTTAGCCAATCAAGCTTATAACGTTTCATATGTAATTTTAACATCACTAACGAGTAAGATATTTGATATTCCCACAACAATCGAAATCATTGCTTATTTATTGACGTCATTGCTTGTTTATTACCCTTAGCTAATAAAGTGACAAGTACGTTGTTTTGTGATACATCACTTGAAAGAAAATGAGATTTCTTAAAATCTAAAACATTTGATGCTACTTTCATAGAAAAAAGTTAAAAGCTTTAATTTATTGCCTTTCATCTCGTCTTTTGTCAACATTTTGGCATTAATAGCTTTTTATGTGATCTTTTATACAAAAAATTGCTTTACATTCTCCTAAGTCACATATAATAATTTAAAATACTTTTTTTTATCAATATTTGAATCCGTTTTCTGAAATTGCTTAAGAAATCTTCTCCCAATTAACTTTCAATTTTATTTCATGTTTTTAAAATGATTATTATAATATTGCATATAAGATATTTGTATATTTTTTTAAACTAATATGAAGAGCTCTGGGCAGAAAAATTAAAATACATCTCATGATTATCAGTTTGTCTGTTAAATCTTACATTTTAGAAATAAAAATTTTCCTTTTGTGTGAGAAAATACTTTTAAAATGAAATAAAATGTTAGATTTACAATGAAATATACAAAAAAAATAATATTCGTATATAAAATTGAAGGCATTATTTTTTCATAGATTGTGATTTAGTTTTCATCAGATTCACTTCAAGAAAAGTTTTAATTTTTAATAATCTTAATACCTTAATTAGGTAACTTAAACTAATTATTAACTTGATTCTTTCTTAAATTATGTTTGTATTTGAATATAATATTAAACATCTTTTAAATTAATTAAGAACGTATATATATATATATATAATATATATATATATATATATATATATATATATATATATATATATATATATATATATATATATATATATATATATATATATATATATATATATTTAAATTTTCAGCTAAGGTCAGTTATACTTAAAAACTCAATGTCACTGCAACCCCTATGGGGCCAAGGCCTACAGTGCTTATATCTATTTACTGGACAGAGGGACTGGTGTGTGGCGAATAAGTCTTAGTTAGGTGGTCAGCCTAACGCTATTTACTTTCCAAAGGTGCTTGGTGCTAAGTTTTATAAACCCAGTGAAAGGGTGAAGAGCTGAGACGATCTTGCCCTGCTTCGGACTTGTGCTTTGGAGGCGCCAAATATTTACACTTTTTAAACTTTAAGCCAGATTAAAAATTAATTAAGTTTCTGATTAGATATTGGCTTATTTTGTTTAAAAAAAGAATCATATTTAAAAAATTTAAAACTTATTTCAAAATTGATGTAAAAAAAAGTTTTGTCATGAACATATTTTAAGAGGATAAAAATCTAAGAATATGTAGTATTGTTGCAATAAAATATATAATTTTCAGTGTGTTCACCCAATTTTTTTATTTTATAGAAAACTTTTGAAAATCAGGATTTAAATGAAGTCATTAAATTTAAAGTATATACTCATTGGTAAAATGTATATCAATAAATATATACTTAAAATAGTATACATTTATTGATTTGTTTAGCTATATTAGTTGACAGAGTTATGAAACTCAGAAGGTAATTTTAGATTTAATGCAATTTATGTATGAATATGACCGTTTTTCTTCAGCATATTACTGAAGTTAAATGGTTTTTCAGAAAATTGTATCATAAAGGTATGTTTTGTAAACGTGAAATTACTCAATTTAATAAAAGGAGAAAATTTAAATGTTTTTATTAAAAATTTATAGTCAATAGAGACTTTTGATTTGAGTGAAAAATAATTATATGGAAAGAGTTTTTAATTTTCATATAGCAAATGTTTAATTGAATAAAAATGATTATTTTTAAATAATTTAATCATTCAAATTTCGATTAGAAATTTTCTGAAATTATTTTTGAATATAAAATACAGAAGACAATCGGGAATAATAATTAAAATATCATTACTTACTTATATCTATAGTTAAAAATCATATTTTCTACAAACGTATATTTTTAACACATTAGAGTGTGTTTGTGATTCAAAGTTGCTTAAATTTCTTGGTAAAATGTGAAATATATAACGTAATAATCAATGTAGGAAGAAATTAATTACATTTCCTAAATTGATTTAGTATTGAGTAGTATTTCAATGAAAAATCTTTATTGTAAAAATAAATGACTATAATAAAATAGAGAATATGGAAAGTGTAAGCAAATACTTACCTCAGAGTAACTAAAATGTTCTCTTCTTTTCATTTTCATGCAAGTAAAATCTTAATAATTATCGAAAAAAATTTCTTACCTGTAATAAAAATAGTAGCATGTATTAATTACCTAAATGGAATAATTTCCTAAAATAATAATGAAAACTGTTCTTTTATTCCAAAAGTTATAATTAATACTAAGAATATTCATTAATATTGATAAAAAATTCAATAAGAAGAACTAAAATATTACTAAAAGTTTGGCTAGTTATGAAAAACATTACACTAGATATTTGTTGCTAATTTGTGGCACTGTAAAATAAGCAACATATTTAAAATTATAGCTTAAAGATATAAAGGGTAAAATAATATTTCAAAACATATTGAACCAATACTGAATTACATATTAAAAATGAAAATCTAAATTATTAAATTACACCAGAAATAACGAAGTAAATTTACATAGATAAATACATTCACTTACCAAATTTGATAAATATTCATGAATCTTAATCCAAAAAATATTTTAAATGTGTTTACATTTTATCGTAATATGTTTTTATGAAAAATATGTATTCATTTGTATAAAAATATGTGCGCACTAAGAAGTCAAAGCATGTACATAAAATTTAATGTAATAGCCAAGTGATATAATGAATATAAAAGAATGGAACAGATACAATGTGACGAATTATTAAAATGATCAGATTTTCAAGGCATTCTTGCAAGGGCAAACTGTTAGTGATAACTATGATATTTACGATAAAAATATTTGCTACAGGTTTCTCTAACAAATATTGTAATACAAAATTCTTTAATTTTGAAAACCTTATTCTCTTTGTAAGAAAGAGAAAGTTAAACAAACATTTATCAAGCGTTGATTGAAACCATTCCATAATTCAAACCATTCCTTTCATTATGGCTTTTTACCATTCTGTAGCTTTGCTACTTGCTTTTTTAACATCCCATAACTCAAAACATTTTGCGGAATCTGTCAGTTGTTACAGTCATTTAAGACACCATTGATAAAATAATAGCTGATCCAAGTCATAGTAAACGTAAAAAAGCAGATACTTTATCTACATGGGATTAAGGAATTGCACACTTCATCGCAACCAATCTTAAAACAAGAAGTAGAAGAGTTTTGTAGCAACATAGAGTAGTCTAAATCATACTAGAAGTATAATAATGGGTACTCTTTACGCTGCATTACAGAATAAGAGTGTTCAAAGTTTATCGGCAGAGATAAAATTGAATATACGAATGATGCACTGCAATTTTTAAGAATGAATTCTAGATTTGAATATGGAATCATTGTGACTGATACCTTATTTATTCTTTAATACTATTGGAATGTAATTGTAATCATGAAATTATAGCATCATCTGGAAAATTACGAGATGAAATTTGTTTTATGGAGCTTAAATTATTCTTTTTTGCCAATTAGCCAAGCTCATTATGTCTTACTAATTTATTGTTGCTTACATTTTTGTCACTTTTAACAACATCGATTATTTGAAGAACTTGCTTTAATCGGTAGTTTTTCCAATCATCGTCATTTTTGTAATCTATATTAACACAAATAATGCATGGGGTACGTTTTTTGTACTGTAAGGAAAAACTTTACTGCACAAAAGTCTCAGTTATTAGTCTAAGTAGATATTCTCCTGATCTATTTTCATTTATAATGTTTTTCAGTGGTTTCTGATTGACTGACATGTTATAACTCGCCTTTCATTAATAGAAACCTTTTTTATTATTAAAAACATAGGATGCCACATTAAGTTTCCTGGGATGATGGTATATATTTTTTAATTTCTATTTCCCTGGAACTAAGTTTGATTCAGCATTATATAGGATAATATTTCATCAATGTATTGGCAATAATTCTAGTAACACTGAAAATTTTATCCAAATGTGAAAATATTACCAATGCCTGATTTATTTGAGCAGCTGGAATTTTTCATAAACACTAAAATAAAGTATTTCACTGATCAATTACCGTTCATGCCAACAGCATAAAATTTTAATTATCTACCGTGTAATGACATATATCCAATGTAATGGTAAATTTCTATCACCTAGCACATAAGTTGTTAATTCTGCAAACAAAGTAGTTAATGAGAATGTTGGATGTCTTTATGATACTTACATATACTCTGTTTAATCATTTTCATAACTTTTTGCTTTAAATTTGGACAGAAAGTTTTTAAACCAAAATGAGTTCTCGAATGCATCTGACAACTTATGATCTTTATACTATAAGGTTTAACTAGAAAAATAAATTTTAAAACTTTGATATATCACAAAAAACTTTAGACAGTTTTTTGTTTATTCTCAATAGAACATAGAAAGTTAGTTACGTTGAAATACATTAGATATATATCTGTTTTCTGAAGGAGTTTTTAATACAAAAATAAATTATTCAAAATTAAGATCGTACTTTGTGCATCATATTTTTCTACCAATCTCAAACTAATAAATAACATTATAATATCACAGATGTATTATATTGAATCTTATATCTGGTCAGCAAATGCAATGCTATTTGGAGTTCATTCAAAATATTTAACATGGTTTTACCTTTTTCCTTTTGATTAAAATATATACTTTTTCAATAATTTTGCATATTATTATTGACCAAATTCAAATAGATATAAACTAATGTTTTAAGAAATAAATTTTAGGTCACAAATAAAAATAATTTTCTTATAATTTATTTCTTCTTTACTTTGGTGTTCTTTTATATAAATCAAGATATGTTTCACTTAAAAAATGGATGTATAGTTATGTATGTGTGAATTTAATCTAAATATTTATTATTAGAAATTTGGAAACTTAAAAAGATTTTAATGGATTTATAATTAAAAAAGTTAAACTGATTCAAAATAGAGAATCTTAATATAATAAATGCTGATTATTTTTCCAAGTTGTAAAATGACATCTTATTTTCAAATTACTATTATATTGTTGGATTATTGTTGTTGGAAAAAACACTTGTGTTGAACTATATGAAAATGAAATAAGCTCACCAAATTAAATCTTAAAAATATATAATAACATATTTTAGCTTCTTCAATTATTTATGTGATTACTTTCTCCGCAAATTCCTTCAACTTAAAAATTTTAGTTATACGAACAAAGATATTTGTTAAGAATATTCTAAATTATCTTTAACATCATTTGAACATCACACATTTGAAGTTTAAAATTTTGAATTTAAAAAAAAATCAGACTGGATTATTTTTAATTTATTATTTTTTAAACATATTAATCAATTTTATAAATCATGAAAAGGAGAATTAGGTAAAACAAAATAAAATTAAACGGCAGAATGTTAGAATAAATAAATCACTCAAAAAGTGTTTTTTTCGGTAATAACAAAATATTCAAATTTAGAAGTAATATATATAATAATTTGCATATTTCTATTTCTTACTTTGAAATTTCTAGAATTTGGGAATCTTTAAGGTTTCTTTTAAATGTGTCTGTATTTTAATATTTCTATGAGAGTTGAGTAATAGATCATAACTTGTACATTTTTGCAAGCAGTGTTTCTATTTAAAGTGTTACACCTAGAAAAGTTTGAAATTCTTTACAAGTTGTAGTTTCCCTAAAGAATTAAAGATCCAAATGGATGAGATTTTCTCTTCCAACAGTTTGAAAAGTGTCATGTAAGAAAATAGCATAAAGATTAAGAAATATTCTTTTTGTTAAATAACAACTATTCTTCATTATATAATAATGTTCTCAAGATTACTATACTTATCGAAAATTGAATGAAGAAATTGAGCATATTTTTAATATTTACTAAGGAATATATGAATTTAAAAATATTTTAGAGCATTTGAAGCAAAACAGTGGTAAGTTTGACTTATTTTTTGTTTCAGGGTTCAGGTTTCAGAATATTTTGTTTCAGCATTATTTTTCACCCATAAGTGTTAGTTTGCTAAAATCTTAAACATTCCCATTCCGAATCAAAGCCACAAATTAATTAGTTGAAGAAAAATGTACTAACCAAGAAGCTTCTACATCTATCTATCTATCTATCTATCTATCTATCTATCTATCTATCTATCTATCTATCTATCTATATATATATATATATATATATATATATATATGTGTGTGTGTGTGTGTGTGTCTGTGTGTGTGTGTGCGTGTGTGTGTATAATGTGTGCATAAAAATATATAAATATATATTATTAAGCATGAAATTATAAATTATTTTGCAAAATAACAATTGGATGAAACATCAACTACTCATACTTGTTGTGAAAAGTAAAACTGTCTAGCATATGTTTTTAGTTACATAGTAAGAATATTTTTCAAATCACTAATATATTTCACAATGACATGAACATACAATAAGATAATTTATTAATACTAATGTCGCTATATTTAAATATTTTAATAATGGTTTTTAATAATTGCGAGTATTTCTTGGGAAATCAAGTTATTTTTTATTTAAATATAATTCCGTTCTTTTATAATTTCAAACAATAACATTTATATTTTTTTAACAAATTATAAAAAAACAAGAATAAGGTGTAGTTAGGATTATTTATTATGATAAAACATAATGCAATTAATTATTTAAAAGCACGTTTTTAAAATCTTGATTATTTTTTATTGCAGTCTTAAATGCTGTTTATGAAGGAAAAGGGAATTTATTAAACTGCAAACACGAATAAAAGAATTTACTTTAAAGTCAAAATACATTTATTTAATATACGGCGAACTTATTTTCATTTTCCCATATATAAAACCACGAAATTCTTCAAAGTTATGAACAGAAAATATAATAAATGAGAGAGTTAATGGACATATTTCAGACATGCAGACCCTTGGGATCCGAAAAAAAGCAGTTAATAAAAGGGGTGGAAGGACAGCATCAGTCTTTTTTACCAGCACGTGGCATCATGAAGATCTACTTTTGAAGATCATTTTTTCACCATTAAAGATCTCTTAAATTCCTCCTTTCATTGGATAACTTTTTTTTGCTTCAGAAAGTTTTCTTTCTTTCCTTTAATTTCGTTTCTTTATTTTTTTCTCTAATTTTAAAATCATTTCCTATTGTTCCCTGCGGTGTGATTTAATCTGGTTCATACTCCAAGAAAGTTAATTGGGACTGTTGTCAACGAAAGGAAAGCGAGTGCATATATTTTTTCTACAGTGTTTAATAACTATAAGTAGGCTAGAAAAAGGAAAGATTTATCTTTCTCTCAACGTGAAAAAGAGCAGTGTAAAAAATATAATAAATAAATGATATAAGATTAACCAAAGCGTAACGGCTTGGTGGAAAATAATATGGTGGGGTAACCTCAGGAATCGGCGATTGATGACAATTGATGATATATCAGTATAGTGTTTTCGAGCACATTATTTCATACTATCTCGATCATATGATAAATTGATTATGATGGATATAAAACCCTTGTTTTTTATACTTTTCAATCAATTATATATAGAATCAGAGGTCATTTTGTTAAAATTTTAGTAAAGAAATTCATGGTTGTAAAATTTAACTAAAGTAATCTAGAAGTCAGGTTTTGTGCACAGTAATACAGTTAGAATAAAAATATATTCCATTAGATACATAAAAAACTTCGTACATCAGACATTTGATATTTCATGAACTCAGTTTTCATCTCGCTTTTATTGAGTTCTTTTTGTAACTAAACTTCTCTATACATAAATATTAAATTATATTATTTTATTCATTTATTCCATGAATGAAGTAACATTTGAATTTTTTTTATTTACGTTAAAAATAATTTTAATAAAAGTAATCAAAACTAATATAAAAAGAAGTATATTTATAAATTACATATGTTGTTTCAAAAAATACTATCTAAAACAAATTAAGTGTACTAATACCATCACATTATAAAACTTTGTTGATTCTAAAGATATTATTGAGTCTTTGATAATGACTATATTACTTTAAAATTGGTAACAATGTCCATTATTATCTTGTCACATTAATATGACTATATTTATAAATATTTTATTATATCATATTATTAACTCAGAAAAAATATTATTAACAAAATGATACAAAAAATAAGCTTCTTTTTTAAAACTGAACTATTTGAACGTTAAGAAACTTATAATGGATGTTATATTTTGAAAATAGATAGAAAAATAATAGAATATTTGGACATTATTTTTCAAATCTTATACACTCAATTAATTTTTTTATTGATTATTTAAAGAGTATCATGTAAAAATCAATTAAAATGTGCTTTATTGGAATTAAGCTGCTTCGTTTAAGTGGTGCTACTTTGAAACGGTTGTAAGTGGAAGTGTTCTTTAGATATGCTCATTCTGCTCTCAAGAGATTTTCCTCAGACAAAAACTTTTAAAAATTAAAGAGTTCTCAAAAAGTATATTCAAGAAATGTGAAAAAAAATATTTAAGCAAATAATTTATGAACTATATGTTACAAAAAAGTACAGTAAAATGATTGCAAAAATTTGCTTTAATTGTAGAAATAGAAATTCTTTTTAGAGGAATGAATTAAATGTAAAGTCTACTTTTTTAAATTATTGAGATCTCTAAGACAAGTTAAAAGTATATAAAATATGAAAAACCGATACTTTTTACATGAAATTTTATTTTTATGAATCGATAATAGATTCATTTATGAAAAGATTATATTTTGTACCTTTATTTTTTCTTTATTTTTTACATAAGATAAAAATAAAAAAAGAAATTTTTTCTATTCAAATAATATATGCAACATTTCTAAATTACCTGAAAAATGCAGGACTTAAAACACAAAATAAAGTCATTTTGAGTTAAAAAACTATTTTTTGTGAAGTTACTATTTTTTTTTTGAGGAAAATAAAAATAAACTGAGAATTTGTAACGCGCACATAAAAATAAATAATAAAAAAAAAACTTGATTCATCTTTTTGAATTAATCTCAAAATGCTTTTTCACGCAGTTCCATTTAAATTTCAACAAAGTAAAATTAAATCTTACAAACAGCAGAAGTGAGATGGATGGAAAAAAAAAACTTCTTCTCCCAGAACTTATGAGAATCCGTTTAGAAATTAATTAAAGGCGACCTTTTTTTTATTAACTTCCTTTCATCAAAGCATGCGTTAGTAACACCTTCAGAAAGGTTGGCGAGGGAAAAGTGAGGGTGCACAACCAAACGTGAAGCATCTTACGTCGTTTCAGAACCGCTCTAAATAAAGAATTCAAGAAAAAAGTGCAAGATTAGTGTATCTGTGTTTCAAAGGCATTCGCGCGGAAAAGCTCAGTTTAATAAATTTTTTCATCACGTTATTACAGAGGCAAACTAAGGGAGGGACTAAGAACTGTGAAATATAATTTTTTCTCAACAATTATTTCGGAAGCCTTTTTTTTATAAGCACTACTCAAGACTCATCAGAACTAACAAAGTCAGAATATTGTAATATAGCATTCTTTATAAAATTAAATTTGAAAATAATTAAATCTATGAGGTGGAAGTTCAGAAGCTGCTAAGTTAAGTAAGGGCGTAAAATTTGAAAAAAAAATTAAGTGAGCATTATATGGATGATAAGAAAGCAAAGATGATTATAAAAGTGGAAGTCGAAATTGAATTATTATTTTTACTTTTGAATAGCTTAATTTCTAAAAATGTTGAAAGGAATTATTTTTTTACGCATATAAGAACATGATTTAACAATAAATTAAAAGTTTTTCAATAGGTAAATGATTCTTCAAGTGTTATTATAGTAATAAATTCAAAAAATTCTTCATATAAAATAAATTATTTAAAAAGTAGAATATTCTGAAAGTAGTTTATATTATTTAAATGTAAATAGATTTCTGTGTTGATTTTTAATTCAAATTATTTAAATTATTTGATTTAAATAGTTTGATTCAAAAATCTACAGAAATCACTAATTATAACTGCAGTTAATTTAAAAATTATTACAAAATACGATATTAATTATAACTTAATTGGGATTTGGCTTCTAAATGAAATTAAAGGTTACAAATAATAAGCTTTTTACGTCTATGGCATGCTGAGGTGGTATATTTATTATGTTATGGTGATATATTTCAAACAATATTTACCAATGAAATATACATCATGAAATAATAAATGATATTATAAAATTATTGCTGATTTTATCATCTGAGCAAAAATGTTATTGAAACAATAGGAAAGCAAAACATTGGCATTTATAAATGTTTTGGAATATGAGTAATGTGTTTATAGATGGAAATGGATTAATACCCGAGTACATTATGAATAAATACAAGCGTATAAAATTGAAAATTTAATTTCTAATATTTTCTTCTTTATTTTCACAATTAAATAAACATATTTTATCAAATTCATATCGTGATGTATAAGACAGTCTGATACGTTTTACTGAATATTTATGTTGCATTGAAATAAATAAAATGAGAAAACGAGTCAAGAATAAAGACAAGCATTTTTAATGATTTTAACATTGAAACCATTTTTTAATGTGACAAACTTTAATATTAAAGATTTAAAATGAACTAAAATAATCAATACGCTGATGAATTCAATACTAAAATTTTCGATTTCTATTGATAAGGAGACATCATCATTAACATTTTACATCATTAAATTTCAATTGGCTTTATTAAATTTGTCTGAAATACATTGTTAACCAGATACAATATTAACAAATTTAAACAATACAGTTGGTGAATAATGCAGAACTATTGAAATAGGTTGTGTAAGTAACTCATGCGTGTAGAGTTACTAATAACAGGAATAAATTTCATTATCTATATTTTAAACCAGTGAGTTGCAAAATTGCTTTGCAACTTGTTGTGTCCTCTAGGATATGATTATATAACATTAAATGTATTTATTTGGACGATTTGGTTTGCATAGTATATTATTATGTATTCATAGAGATTGATTTTCAATATGTATTAAATTTAAAATGAATCATTTTGCTTTGGTAATGAATAAATAAACAAATAATAAAAATTGCAGATAAAATAATTATTCTTATTCATAACTTTAAGTTTGTGTTATATTTATGTAAATAAGAATTTTAAAAATGTAAATTCTAATTGTTTTTAACAGTCTTAATAGTTTTTACACACACACATACACACACAAAAATACACACACAGACACACAGACACACACACACACACACACACACACACACACACACACACACACACACACACACACACACACACACACACACACACACACACACATATATACATATATATATATATATATATATATATATATATATATATATATATATATATATATATATATATATATATATATATATATAATAAACTTTATGATAATAACTACGTATTCAATATAGAAAATCAATCATTTGTATCATATATGAGCAAAATATAAATTTGAGCAGCCATTTCTGTTAATTAAATATGAGAGAAAGGAAATGTTAATTTAGTTTGTTCTCTGAACTTAAACTTTCAAGATCAATTTATATATATTTCATATATATATATATATATATATATATATATATATATATATATATATATATATATATATATATATATATATATATATATATATATATATTATATATATATATATATATACATAAAAGTAGTTTTTCCTTTTGAATTAGAAACAAATTTCTACTTCTCATCAAGGTAAACTCTTAAAATATTCATCTCTTATCCTAAGAAAGTTGAAAACCTCTCTGGTATTCATTTCCTACTTTTAGATTATGAATAGAAGCTATTCACTGTTGATTTTTTTATTTTATAAAAAGACATTTTTCATCGTTAGATGAAAGCATATTTTTATAATTTTTAATGAAAAGGTATGCATTGTTATTATCTTTAAAAAAGTATAAAACTAAGAAGTATATTTTTTAGTTTTAAAAGTGTTTTGAAGCAAAAAAGGATGAAAAAAATATTTTCGCTAATTAAACAAAATATTAATATTTTAAATGTAGAAAAGTTTATGTTTTGAAATTTTTTTAAATATTTCTTAAAGTAAAGTCATGAGGATTTTATAATTATTTGTTTTAAATAATTTTAATTAAGGTAATAAAAAGCAGAGTACTGTACACTTACTATTTTTGTTATAAGAAATTTATTTAATTATAAATGATTACCAATTATTGGATAGTTTATGAATACTTTTAATAATGTAGAGAAAGTCACATCTTTAGTAATATTAGTCAGTAAAACTAATTCACATTTTTGAATCGATCTTTGTGAGAAGAAATATTCTGGGCTACATCAGTATTATTCTGAATTTTTTTAATTTCAAATATCATTTCTTCAATTTGACATATTTTAAAAAAATTCTCATATTAATCTTCAGATAGCTTCTGAAATTTATATTAAATATCATCGCTCAAGAATTTAAATTCCTTGTATAACTTAAGAGTGAAATATTTCTTATTAATAATAATAGCAATGTAAAAACTGAAAGATTAGAAAATTTACAGCATCAAAAGCTTGTTTAAGATTCAAAGATTTTAAAATGTGATACATTAATATTAAAAACAAAAAAAATTGTTAAAACTTCAAAATATTTAATGAAAAATAAATTCTTAAATATAGGTTAATATAAAATAGTAATGGAGTACGTATTTTAATTACAAATTGCTTAGTCTTTCATCTGCCTTATATATTTTTTATTTAATCTTTTTTACCGATTATTAAATATTCAAGACCATTTAAAAGATAATTTTAATAATTTTAAAGAATTGTGCCCTTGGATATTTTTCCTTTTTTTCCAAAACATGTTTTTAATAAGCATGCTAGTTTATACCAATAAATAAGGAAAATAGAATAAGTTAATATTTTAAGAGGATTTTAAAATATTAGATAAAAACCATTTCTGTTCTCATTTTTATCAATCCACCTGCAAATATAACGACTCAACTAACCAATCTCTCGATAAATTGCAAGAAATCCTAATTGAGTTAATATTTTTTGTCATATTAAATATTCTATCCGAAGTATTCAAATGCATTAAAACATTTCAAGCATTTTCAAGCTTCAAATTTTTGTGGATTTTCATGTTGTCTATAATATATATATATATATATATATATATATATATATATATATATATATATATATATATATATATATATATATATATATATATATAATGAAATTGTAAAAAAAATTAATTCTTTGTCTTTGAGCAGCTGTGATAAATTTATTGAAACAATCTTCTTGCCTATTTTAGCTTTATATCAATCGATAAAATGAAAAACTAAATGCAATAAAATACACTACAAATACATATAATTTCAAATGATTTTATTTATACTATTTTGTTTTACTTTTAGTACAATGCACATAATTTTTAAGTAATAATTTTGGATTTTTTTTATTACGAGCATAAAATTTGTATAGTTACATTGCAGTAAGAGTTTAAATAATTAATGTTTTTTTAATATTTTTTTCGAGTAATTTTTTTTAAATTTTAATTCTTAATGAATGCGTTTTATGTATTTAGTGATATCTTTACTAAAATATATTAAGAAAGCTGCATTTTTAAGTTTCATGAATAAAACTGCAGGTAGTTATTATTAAAAATGTATTCTTTTCAAAATATTTAAAATGAATATGGAATGGAGCACAAACTTTCTATCTTTCATGTTCTTAAAGCATGCCATCAGATCCGATTCATTTAGCTTAATCTTTAAAATTATATATTTTTGAATAAAGCACCAGTTTAATATACATAAAAGCCATTTAAGTCATTTAAACATTAGAAATCAAATATAAATTTTAAATTTCGATTAGAAATGAAAAGCATGCTTTGAAATGCATAGAAAATTTTCAGTAACATGTATTTTCCAAGTGGTGTTGCATTTAATTTAACTCTTCACTGGAAAATGATATAAGGAAATTTCGTTTGTTCTCGTGTAAAGAGCATTAATATTAAGTTAAAATAAAATTTTGAATTATTTGTAGCATGAAGAGTAAAATTCAATAGCTTGATAAATTTGCGGTGAAAAACTTCCTTAAATGCTTGTTAGTTGCCACAAAATGATTTTTTCCAGAAGTCTTTTTACTTTAAATGACCTTTTGTTATAAAGATTAATCTTGGCTTAAAAATAATGAGGTAACGCTTTTTGATGTCAGAAATATTTTTTCTAACAAAAAATAGCTAGAATTATATTCGATTTTATTTACCAAGTTCTTTTTATATACAGAAAGGGATGATGTAGTAGCTACTATTGTGCACACAAAAGAGTTAAAAGATATATTCAGATATCTATTAAAATTTTTTAGTAATGTTAATAAAATTATCTTTTTTTCCAAAGCCTTTTAGTAAAATAAAATAATAATTTCAAATTGATTTTTATATTCTTGCCAGAGCATCCAAGATTTTTAATAAACAAATGTTGCGTAAACTTTATGATTAAAATCAAATTTAAATTAATTTATCTCATTTACATGATATTTCAAAAGATGTGAAAGAAATGTTAGTAAAAATAACTGTAGAATTATCTACACAAAAATAGCTTTAGAATTAATAACTTTAGTGTTTTTAAAGTAAAGCTGTTTAAATTCTGAAACATTATTTGCAACTTGCATTTAAATCTACTGCATTTATACATAAAATTTTTTGTGCAGATGCCAAATTTAATTTTTGAAGAAATATATTTGAATGTTATTTAACAAATATTTTATAAATGAATAGAAAAACACGAGCTAAAATCACAGTATATTAAAATCCATATTTTTGTTTCATGGCAGATTATATACCAGATAAAGTTTCCTAATAGCTTTGCTTAATAGTTTTCTAATAATATTCACGCATCACATTTGGTTATTATAATCATGAAACGACAGAGAAGACAATGTCAAATGATCTCACTTGATAGTTTTTTTTAGTAAAAAAGTACTTTTTCATACATTACAGAATATGTGCATAAAAATATTATTGATATCCTTGTATTGTTAATATTATATTCTATTAAAATGCTTTGAGTCAATGTTATATCAGTTGAATGAGATATGGAGTTTCTCCAACTATCATTAAATTGGCCTCAGTACAACTTCTATCAGGAAACATATCTCCATTTAGGACTCATTTCTGATCAATGATTGCATATGACATGCATTCATCATAAACCTACTTTCTTCGCTTTCGTACATTCTTCGTTTTTCAGATAATAGCTAAACGCCGAAAATTTTAGATCCTAGCATTGAGCCACCATTTTTGTTATTTTATAAAAACGATTTTCTTTTAAACATTTTTTTTCACGGAAGGTCTTGATAACAAGTTTTTCCTTAGAGTTAATTTGCTCCGGATTGCAGACTTCTTATATATCATTAATTCTCATTTCAAATTGCTTAGATTTGTCTTGAGCCTTAAGCTTTTATTAGATAATAATTTTTTTCTTTGATAGTATATCAAAATTTTCATATATTCATTAAAAGCATATATAGTTTCACTTTTTCTTTAAATATTCTAAGCCACATCTTGTGAAATACAAGTCATAGAAAGTGTTTCCTTAATGTTTTTATTTTAAATAATGATATATAGTGCAAAAGACAAAATATAAAGACATTCTTTAGGTAGATTAAATTAATATAAATTAATTATATATATATATATATATATATATATATATATATATATATATATATATATATATATATATATATATATATATATATATATATATATATATATATATATATATATATATATATATATATATATATATATATTACTTTTCCATCAACTAATTAGAAAAAATATTAAATTTGAAATAATTCTGAATGTTTATATTCGAATTTAAATTTTATATAAGATAAATATAATCGCTAAAGAAGTTATTTGTTTAATTTATTGACATCCGAATAATATGAAATCTTAAAAGCAGTAAAATGTTAATTTGCCTAATAATATTTGAGACTTAGACGAACATTTAAACAAAAGATTATTAAGTCAATGCAAGAATAAAAATAAGAATTAAATTAGAAAAGTTAATTTTTAAAAAAAAATGCTTAGAGCTATATTTTATTTTTATTTATTTATTACATTACATATATTCAGACTTGTATGCTTGATTCTTGAGATCCGCTTTTAAGTCTTCGTCGATAATAGGACAAATAGCACAATGACAGATGTACAACCACAGAAGAATAAAGAAGAAAACACCCAGGGCCATGGTGGGAATCGAACCCACACTCCTACGCACTCAAGCGATTAGCGGTGATGCGCTATATTTTATTATGATTCAGGTAATTTTTTATTTTCCTCATCCTTAAATTCCTGATGAAATATAAAAAAAACGCAATACATTCTTCAAAAATAAGATAAAGTTTATAAATTATAAAAATAATTTAAATTTATAAATTTTAAGAAAATTAATAAGCAATATCCATTTGGTTTAGGAGTATTTCTGAAAATATTTAGCATTTGAATTGTAATATTTTCCGTATTTTTTAACCATATATGTATTTGTTACAATTGCAAAACTACTCATGCTTAAATTCTACTAAAACCATCTGAAGTTTTTAAAATATAGTTTTTCCTAATAATTTATTCATAATTCAACATTTATGCACAAATATTTACTTTTACATATATACGGCAATAACTTCATTGTGTATATATAAACTGGAATGGCAGCTAACATAACTGTCATTGAATGTAAATGTCTGAACTTGAAGCACTTGTTACGGAAATCAAAATATTGAAAACTAAAGCAAAGAACATAATTATATGACATGAAATAAAAGAAGCAAAGAAATATTTCCCATTACTATTCCTTAGATAATATTTCACTGAAATTGACTCTCAAATCTCTGAAATAAGAATACATCAAAAACAAAACCTACAAACTTGAACTCAAATTCTCTGGCGCTACCATTCAGCCTTTTCGACTTTGCATATTGATGCATCTTAAGCTTTATACATAATACAAAAGCATAAAAAACACAAGATGGAAGAAATGAAAAAAAGTAAAACACATTCCAAAATTCTTTCAAACCAAAGATGTGTAGAGTGCATGCTTCTTCTCCCCTTCTTTGCCCCACTTCCCCCAAATCCATACATCAACTGACTGTTTTTGCTATTACCCCCGTTTTGTGAGCTCTTCAGAAAAGGGTATTAAAAATACTTGGGCAGAAATCCTCATAACGTATAGAAGAAGGGCGAACTCCTTTTTCAACATACCTTATTCTGTGATGAATGGCTATAGCAGCCGCTTTAAGTCGTCGAATGTTTGCAGTTTCTTTGAAAAAGGATGGTATATATTGGGGTTTATTGTAGAAAAAAAATAATGAAAAGCCGTTTTGTTAAAATAGCCTGGATTATATTGGAATTTATTTTTTCATAATACCTGTACATGTTATGGGTGGAGATCATATCAAGAAAACAAATGCTGATAAGTTTAGTTCCTTAGTAATTTAAATTATTTTAATGAAAAAAACCCGCTTTATTTACGTTGCAGTTGAACTATTGCAAATATTAAAAGTTTAAATTTTTTCGACTTGTTATGTATTCTTATAAAAGAATATCGATGAGCATACCTTGTACTTTTTTCTTCAAATACGCACCAAAAACTTAAAGTTCATTTTTAAAATACATTTTTATTCTCATAACATTTAATCATTTTTGAAGAATCAAATATATCATTTAAATTTACAAGTTTATTCTTTTCTATTTTAAAGAGTTAAGAATGATTAATATTTTAGATTTAATTTATTTTCATAAAAATGCCTGTAAAATGAAAATTTATTCTTATAATATAAATATTCAAATATGATTGTTTTAACCTATTTTTTAAAAATGAAAAATCTTACTATCATTTTAATTGATTACAACGGGAATTTTGAATATTTTCAATTTTTTTATTTTGAATTAATAAAAGTCATCATAATGGTAAAACATTTATTTCTTTTAAAGTAAAAATATTTATAATTAAAACGTTTTAAGCTATTTGTTTGAAATTTGTAAATCGTGGAAACAAAAGAAATCTCAGGATATTTTCTAAATTTTTCCTTAATTAAATAACTTAATGGTATTAGTATACCATACCATTTGCATTTTGCATGTATACCCTACATATGATATTATATTTTTACATATTCCGTAACAAAAAATGCATAAATATTCAAAATTTACTTCTAATAAGAAGTATTGCATTTAAATGAAAAGGAATTATTTTTCCATATTTATCTATAACTAAGTAAGCAAATGATTATGAAAAATTTTTTGTACATAAATGATAAATATATGAAATAATAATCACACCATAAAAAGCAATGCGTAATTGCATAGCTTAACAACTAAACCGAATAAAATATTAGTTTGTGTAAATACAATTTTACGCGCAACACACACACACACAGAGAGAGAGAGAGAGAGAAAGAGAGATTAACTTCGTATATACATTACTTTACATTCTTATTCTCTCAATCTTATATTTGAATAAGAAGTAAAAAACAATGTTTTATGAATTTTATTTTTGTTGATCTTGCTACCTCGTCATAATCTCTAATTAGACAGGGTTTCTCGGTAAAATCAATAATAAAAATATAAAGAGAATAATACACCGAAATATATATTTTTTAAAAAAATAACTTATTATCATGAAACTAATTCTATCAGAAAATTTTTATCACTTCGTTTGTTAAAATGCTCTAATTAATAGACACACACTATATTTTTAAATTACCATATTAAATCTTAGTATAGAGTGATAATGTGAAATTATAGCCAAGGATTTAGTACTTACTTAGAAAAAATTTTAACTTGTTATGTATTTTACATTCTTTACAATATCACGTGTTTTAAACTGCATACAATGTAATAAAGCAGTTTCACTTCCCACATTACCATACTTGTGATATTGATTTGTAAAATAGTAAAATAAACCTAAGCTTCATACATAAAAGTTCTATATAAGTTTTAGCTTTGAAAATAAATTCGTGGTACTTTATTTAGTTATTATTTTACACGTTAATTTTATATAATTTATACATTAAAGTAACAATATTTCAGAAAATCTTTAAGAAGCATGAACATTTTTTGCTCTATAAAATTTACCTTTTGATGTGTTAAAAAAAGAAAATATATAAAGAAATATTTTATGCATCTTAAAATGTTAACAATAATTTTAGAAAGATTGTTAAAATATTTTAAATTCTATCACATCTTGAAAAGGTGAATTAATTGAGAAAAGAGCTTATATGTAATTTATCTTTTCTATTTTCTTTACTTGTTGCCTTGAAACTGTACAATAAATTCTCTCAAACAAATGGTATGTGCACTTAAATGCAATTACAACCCACTTTTATACAAAAATAATCCTATAATAATACACATATTCCGCTTGTGTGATCCACTTAATGCAAGCAGTATCAATCCTCCTTCTCCTTGATGGACAATTTCAATATGGATGAGATGGCGTGAGCTTATATCACTATGTTGCCATTCTCTAAAACCAAATAAATGGTCCGAAACATGATTGGCTATCTGTTCCGGCAAGAAAATCCATATTCAGTAAGCAATTTTCTCCGAGTAGGATGTACTTAGCACCTTTTCACTTTACAACACGTGCCACGATTTACATTCTATGTCGGTTTCTCATCAGAATCTAAGCGTGATGAACCGACGGAGGAAGATGATGTCCTTCCGGTTGTCATGGTTACAAAGACTGGAAACAATATTTGAATGCCATCTGAGGATTATTGAGAGTCTTGTTTAATGATTTGCGAATATTTTACATTTCACAGAAGAAAGAGTTTTGATAAATGAAAAGCATAAAAGTTCATAAGAATGCAAACAAAAATAAACAAGATAAGAGTTTTTGAAATAAGAGAAATCACGGTGAATTCTTTTATGTTTATCATTATTTCTGTGATTGTACTTTGCTAGCGTCACATAAAACTACTTTACTTTATTTTTTAAAATGCATTTAGAACTATATTTATACTATAATCTCATTAATTATTATTTAAAGGAATTATAAGAAACATTTATTCAGGAACGCTATATTTAATAGGATGTTCTCCTTTAAGTTTTATAACAAATATGTAATTTCAGGTTATATGTTTATTGCATTATTGCCAATCGTATTTTCATAAATTATGTGTAAGTAAATAGCTTCCAAATAACATAAAAGGAAACCGAATGACTCGCATTTGCTGGTTACCATTAAAAGAATAAATTAAAATTTTTGCTTAAAAATAGAGCAATTTAAATATCATTAAAATTAATGGTTGGATTTTTTTTATATAATTTTTTAATTTTTTTTGCACTTTTGAGTTTTAAATGCAATATTAAACATTAAAATTGTTATACAAGAAAATTGACATTCCATATGGGTTGAAACAGCATGTCAGATCGATTGACTTAATCTATGTTCATTATTAGTTATTTGACACACTTAAAGTGAAACTATTATTAAGTGTGTAGAAACTACAATGTGTAGAAAGTATTATTTAAAGCAGGTGTATTTCACAGAAATTGCAATTAAGCATTGTTTTGGGTACGAAAATTGCATTTATGTCTTGTGTTATAAAACAAAAAATTAAACAATAAATATCTATTCTGATTAAAGTTGAATTATAGCCAACTGGAGTATATGGTTAATTCTAATAACTTTCTATTTGCATAAGTTAAGATTTCCTGACTATAAATATAACATAAATTTCTAGAATTTATAGCCATTGAACGAAACAAAATTTAAGAATTTAACTGCTCTACATCACAAGCATCTGAAAAGAGAGGAAAGTTAAGTGTAGAATATTTTGCAATAAAGCAGGCTAAGACAAACCTTAAGTAAAAAAGGGAGTCATTTCATAAAGTCAAAGTAGACTTGTCTAAGTTATTTGTATGATGACTATGGTATCAGTAGTTCTCAATTCTATGTAAAAACTAACTAAACCTTCAATAATATGATTGAAAAATAATATGGATTCTCTAATTAAATACAATTCTGTATATACCATCATGATAGTTGCATTTATATTTGTCAGGATTATAGAAAACACACATTACTGACATGTGTTTGAAACGATCATATCAACACAGGAATGTTTATATGCTGTGAAATTAGATGGACATCTAGCTCAGCTTTTGTTTGCATTTTCATAACTTTGAATAAATATCATTATATATCTAATCTATAAGGAAACATTGTTTTACCATATTTTTCAAGAAATCATTAATGATAAATGCTAATCGGAGACAATGCTTGATCACATGTTGAGTCCCTATAGTCAGGGCTTTTGATGATACAGGGTATGATTGATTAATATTTTGCCTAGTATATATTTCATTATTGTCTCTATCAGCATAGGTACACAACACAAAATATTATGGCATAATCAATCATGATACAATTTATATGATATGAGTATATTCTGTAAATATACCGAGAATATAAACACACATTAAAAAAGTCATATCTAAAGTTATTTCCTTACTATTTATTTATAATTAAATGTACTATTTTGAAGCTAAATTTTAAAATTTAAATCATTTTAACATAATTTTTAAAAGATATTATACTAGCATATATTTTCGTATTTAAACCATTGATCATTAATTAGTTCGGAAGAAAAGACATGAACATTTTTTAAGAAAATAGTTTTTAGTAGTTACTAAATATCTTCATGAGTCTATTACAAAAATAAGTTATTCTATTTGACAATGCAAAATGGAAAAGATAAGTGTTTCAAAAATATTATTCTTAAAACAAAAGATGACATTACGAGATATGAAATAAGAAAAGTAGAAAGTAATTTTCAAAAATGAGTGAAAAGAAAATAATTAAATTCCTTGCATGAAGAGAATGAATAGAAATAAAATACCTAAATTTTCTCAGCAGTGTGGAAATATATGATGACTGAAAAATGTTAATTAGTTAAAACAAAGACTAAATCGAGGACTATAATTTTTATAGCCCCTATATAAAAAGAAAGAAGATTAATTTTAAGAATTTTTGAGAGAGATAAAAATGTATTTTTGAATATTATGCTTACATTTTTAAAAGTAAGCAATATTCTAACATAACTTACATCCTTGAATGGTTAAAAAATTTAAAATTGAAATTTTATTTTAAAACTAATAATTCAAATAAAAATCTTTATTTTTGGAGATCTATTTGATTGATTTTGAACCAATTTATCCATTCCTAAGAAAAATTAGTTTGATTTCTCATTTATTTTTCATCAAATCCCCCTCTGTCACTAAAATTTATTTTATTCTTTAATTTCACGAAATATTTTTAAATGATTCATTAAAAAGGAAAATTACAATCACAGGAAATATTGTAATTAGAAAAATTCACAAAGGTTTGAAAAATCTATTATCCCTTTCAATCATACAACTATAAATAGACTAAAACAAATTCGGGGAAAAGGTAAAACATTTACGATGTGTGAACAGGGCATTTATTAGCAAAATACTAGTTGTTTGTAACGTGAAATTAATACAGTAATGTGTGAGAATAAAATAATGCACTGAAATAAGCGAAAGAAATTTGACTAAAATAGATAAAATATACGTATTTCCAAAAAAAAGAATGACTGCATATCAAAACAGAACAAAAACGAAAGTTTTATCTAACCTTAATTTGCTTATAGCATTTGATTAAATTATAACTCTTCCGATAAGAGACAAACATCAAAAATTACCTTTTGTTGTAAAATAATCTTTCTAGAAAGAGTGGAGATATAAGTAGGGAATTCTAAGTCTTCACATTCAATGATTAATTAAATTAATTTTCAGACAAGCCATAAATGAAGAATAAGATACGCATGAAAATTTTATTAATTCTCTTCTTTGTACTCCAAAATGATGTAAAGAAATTTCTTAAAACAGAAATTTATTAATCACATTTGGTTCCGAATTATATACAGAGAAATAAAAATTAATAAAAGCAAGACACTGAATTAGATTTTTATTAAACTTAAAAATGACTGGAAAACAATACGTGTCAGTTTAAATGTGGTGTGTTAAGTTCTTTTTATTTAAATTTTAATTTTATGAACGCATTTCATGAAGATTTGTTTTTCAGATATATCACTAAAACAAATTGCTGATAATCTTCTCATGGTAACAGATGATGAATTGAAATAAAGTGAAACGAGCCAAATTCTCAAATTCTTGTTTCAAGGAATACATATACTACAGTATAATGTTCGTAAAGGTTTTATATTTGACTACAGTAATATTACAAATTCATCTAGATACAAACTTAAATAGTTTAGCATTAAGTAAATTAAAATATATTAATTAAATGCACACTCTTGCTAGTTACAAAAAATTTTGTAATATTTTTCTTTTATTTAAAACAATTAAATGAACTGCTCATATACCACAAAATTTACAAAATTAAGTACACCAACATTATTTACAAAATTATCAGTTATTTACAAGACAACAGTAACAAAAGTTAAATTGACAAATAAATTTTTATAAAACTGGAATTCTTTGAGGATTTAATTCCTAAATTCTAAAATCCAATTTGAAATATTAATGAATATGATTTTTATTAGGAAAAAGAAAAATCAATCTTTCGTTTCACAAGTGAATAGAATTGACAATTTTCAAGCGTATCTTTGGATATTTTAAATCAGTATGATTTGATAAGTTAAAAATTAATTTTCTTTCAATTAATTCATTTCAAATAAAAACAGAATTTATTTAATGAAGCCTTAGACAGTAAATTAAATAGTTATTATTACATAATTGCAAAATTATTTTAGTATTAGGTCTCACTTGATATTTGTATTAAAAATGTATAAATACAAGACAAAATTTAATGTATAAATACAAGTTAAATACAATGTTAATTAACATGTATAAATACAATGTTAATTTTGAAAATGTATAAATACAAGATAAATTTGTGTACTGTCAAATCAAATGATATAAATAATTGACAATATTTTAAGGCAATACATAAAAGAAATAATTCAGGTAGACATAACTATATATATATATATATATATATATATATATATATATATATATATATATATATATATATATATATATTTATATATATATATATATATATATATATATATATATATATATATATATATATATATATATATATATATATATATATATATATATATATATATATATATATATATATATATATATATATATATATATATATATATATATATATATATATATATATATATATATATGACATTAAAAACTCACTAATACATCTAAATGATATTTTCAAATACCTTGAATGAAAGAAATTATAGAGTACTCAAACTCAATTTTATACTAGTTAAATATTTTAAATTTTTTCCTAATCTTTCATACTGATCTGTATTTTGTGATTATCAAAATGATTTACACACATGTTGTTGAAAGAAACTATACAATTCTATTATTGCGATTGAGAATGCTTGATAACAATTTTTAGAACAAATTAATTTTACTCCTTCAGTTGTAAATTGTCATTTTGAGATTAATGTTATTTTAATAAAAATTTGTAATTCATTAGCAATAAAAATGCAAAAAATAAGAATACTTTCTAAGATCATTGAACCTCTACGTAGTTGTTTTGTATGGTAATTTAACATTTCATGCATTTATATTTATTTGAAAAATAATTTATGATTTTCAAAATCCAAGATAGTATGACTGTTCTAAATGCAGATGTGCATGAAAAAAATGGCTATAGAAAATTAATTTATATAGACAGGACAACTAATTTAGGCTAAATATAACACCACTAAAATGATCGGTAACCAAAATTCTTAAATGATTCCAAAAAATAAAATAACCGCTGAAATTTTGCTGACGATAAATATTTAAAGTCAATTTTGCACAGGTTTTTAAATCATCTCCAATTTGTTCCATCAAAATCTATCAATATTTATATCGAAATATGTCATACATAAAAAACTAATGTGCATTTTTAATGTGCTTTATTTTATGGCCACTCAGTTTAATGAATTCATGTTCATAGGGATGGAAACTGCAACTGCACCCATCAAGCGATAAGTTAATTCCACAGCACAAAACGTAACTCCTCACTGAGCGGTCTCCTCGATCGTAAATCTACGGGTGAATTTGTTCCCTAGGCAGCCTTAGGGTCGGTTGAACAGCTTTAAAGATCTTCCTTCTGTCTATAGTAAGCGTAAAATTTTTTAAAGAGTCTTTAAAAATTTCAATGCTCCTTTCAAAAGTTTTCTCTGTCCCATAGAAAAGAAAAAAGTTAAACCAAACACATCCGAACGTTAACTCTTTTATTCTTTTTTGGTTGCTTGATAGTATAAGGAGCAACAAAACATCTTTTGAGACGAGTTTTTGGGCCATTTATAGCCACTCGTTTTAGTACTGAAAACTAAGATAAGAAGTAAAAAAAGAAGCGTATGAGTCGTAAAATTGGTGGAAGTTGAATGCAGCTTTTGACAGATAAAGATATATGAGTTTATAAGACGGAGGTATGGGAATTCATCGTCTATTTTAATTTCTTTAAGCAAAACTATAATTTCATTGCTATTACATATTATGTATACATTTTTTACTTAAAATAAAAAAGTTAAATTATTCCATACAATTCAACATTTTTTTAAGAAAATTATAAACGATTAAAAAATTTACTTATAAAGATATTAAATTTTCAAATTTGAATTCAGGTTAATTCATTAGTTGGCATTTTTTAATCATCTTGAAATAAAAATAATTTAAAAAATATAATACTAACAAATTTGAAGAATATTATCCTTAATTTTTTTTAATATTCACTAAGATTATGTTTTATATTTAAGAACTCTATTTACACTGAGATCATAAGAAATAAATTTTCTATGATGCAAAATTCCATACAGAATTATTTGTTGGATAGAATTAGGTTGATTTTTATTACTATCAAATACTCTATTGACTTCCAAAAAATTGTATACAATTTAAAAAGGAAATAGCAAAAACTGTTTTGGAAAACTTGAAGCGTTATTTGTCGTCATTTATTTAAAAAATTATTATGGTTTATGTGTATTTGAATTTTATATAAATTAAGTTCTTTAATCTTTCTGCATCATTTGCCGAAATTTGGACAAACATTGAAAAGACGTATTTTTTAATAAAATTTTGTAAAATTAATAACTTACGTAATCTTTTGATGCGAAGCAATTTAATATTCATGAAAGCTAAGAAAAAAAGAATACTTGAATTTATGTATAAAATTGTATCTAAAGTAAATGATTTGAATTTAGTATATCTAATTTTCCTCTAGAAGAAATATTTTACAGATTTATGTTTCGTTTGTAAGTAAAAGACTATTCAGGTAAGCAAATTTTTATAATGAAATCGAAATTGAATGACTAAGTAAAAAATCTGTTTTTAATGATCCTAATTTATTCTAATCTCTATTTATAAGTAATTGTTTTCAGTAAATTCGTGTTATAAATACAAACTGAAATCAACGCGTTAATTTTAAGGAAGTTCGTAATCTGTTTATTAATAATTCTTACATTTTCTGTAAAGTAAAAATATCTCACTTTTTACTGTAAGCAATTTCTTAATTTTTAAAAAAAATACTTCTTCATTTTCAATGTTATATCTCTTTTGGATAAATGCAATGTTCAAAATAAAATTCATTAATGAATATAAAATCAACGATCATTTTAAATAATACACAACGTAGCTTAGAAGCAGAATATTGCTTTAAATTATTTGAATATCTACCACTCTAAGCTTTTTAGCAATGTTTTCAATGAATCTTATTGAGCTTTACCCACACAGAGCCCAGAAACATCTAAGCTTTATATCTCGAGAGCATGTACGCAGAAACCAGAAAATAGGGATCAAATTTAAAATCTTCCCTTCCTGTCACTACAGTCTATCGTTAGATTATGGTGATTTAAATTTTTACCCTTTTAAATTACATTAACAAAGACATGAAAAATAATTTATATATATATATATATATATATATATATATATATATATATATATATATATATATATATATATATATATATATGTATGTATGTATGTATATATGTATATATATATTGTATTTATATATACACATATATTTTAAAAAAACCATTAAAATGTATGGAAGTTTTTTAATATAAATATAAACTAATTAAATGAGTCATTCAAAAATATATTTGAAAAGATATTCAAAATTATTATCATTATTTTTACAAATAAATGCAAGTTCTTTATCCCATACAAATATTACACATTTATTTACTGTCAAAAATATCCATGATGTCAAGGAATTTCTTATTAAATTTCTATATGCATTGCTTAATTTAAGACATATATTAAATAAATTTTTTTTAAATAAATTGCAAAATTTTGTGCTAAACTAGTTTGTTTCTTTGAATTTAAGACATTTTTAATAAAATGATGGGTCAAAAATGAAAATTTAAATGATGACAGAAGTATAGAATTAGTTTAGCCAAATATTTGAATGAATAAAATGACATTTTCAAATAAAAATTTAAATTTTAGTTACTTTTTATACTTAGATCTCGTATACACAAATAAATTTAAGCAAAAATGCACGTTATTTTTGTATTGTAATTTAATAGCATTTTTTTCAATTTATATTAACAATTCATGCGCACTCCTCTTATAATATGCATGTATTATTACAAAGTAACAACAAATAGTGTTTTTAGTTCATTATGCATTCCTTTTACTATTATTATATTCCGTACATTCATTTATTTGAGTTTGAATAACTTTTTAGCTTCCGAAAAGGATAAATTAGAAATATATTTTTATCCTATTTCATTTGAATGGAAATATGCAACTTGAAATTTTCTGAGGGAATAAATGCAAGGTTCAATATATAAATAAATATTTAAAATTAGCTTTACACACACATCATTATTATGCTACTCTACCGTTTTATAAATTGCTTTGAATATTATATACAATTTCTTATTGATTTGTACATCTATTTTGAATATGGCTATTCGCGTGTGTGCTATGTTTAGGTCTTTTATATATTGATATTTATTATGTATTTTGATCAAATTCGAGCTTTCAAAAATTCATTAAATTATTTAAAATAACAAATTGACGGGAATTTTGATAAACATAGTATTTATTTTGTATTTTCAAGCATTGGTTACTATATATATAGTAAAATTAAAAAACATTATATTAATAAAAATAATATTGAATAAAATATTTTACCAACTAATTTAATTAGTAGCATAAATATTTTTCCAATATTTATTTTATTGTACACAGTTCAACCTAAGCTTCATTTATCTATCTATGCATATATATATATATATATATATATGTGTGTGTGTGTGTGTGTGTGTGTGTGTGTGTGTGTGTGTGTGTGTGTGTATGTGTGGGTGTGAGTGGGTGTGTATATATATACAATGAAGAATATTTTATAAAATTGCACTTACGCAAATTAAAAGAATATACAACTATCTTTTAAGTATTTTTAAAGTAGTTAAAGGAAGTATTTTTAAAAAATATATTTATGTGTATTAATTTAAATTATTTAATGTAATTTATGAGGTTTTATTGTGGTAACTTAATTTATATTTGTAAATAAACTGTTAAAGAGTATATTAATCTGAATTAATAAAAACAAGGCATGTGAATGAATTGCAAAATTACTTTAATAATTTATTGGTGTTTTTGATAGATAAATGAAATTTATCATGCTGTAACTTTTATTTATCGAACTTTTTTATTTCGAATAAATTTATTTAAATGAGGAATGAACTTTCTTAAATGTATTTCGCTTAACATTACTGAACTCATTCATATTTAATATTATAATAATCAATTACTTTTATTTTTTATAAATTTCTTTAAGTAATCCCTTCTAGCTCTTCTAGCATAAAATGTCGTAATCATTCACAAAAATATAACATATATAGAAATTAATAACCAGATATTATATCAAAAAATTACATTATTAGTTAAAAGAAGAAAATTAATTTTATCTTTTTAAATAAAAAATTACAATTTAAATGGCATGTACTTTATTAAAATTTATTAGATTTTATAGCTTTTTATTTACTATTTAATTCATTATTAAATTGTTTATTTGTTAGAATTTAAAGAAATTCCAAACTATCATAAAAAATTAATAATACCACAAGAAAATAAAATTTTTTAGCTACTCTTTCATTTAGATTCAACTGTTTAGTTCAATTTTATTAAATTTGAGTTTTAAGATTTTAAAATAACTCATTTTTTTAAGTTTCAAACACTAAGAATATAAATGCTATTTTATTATAAAAATAATATTTATTTTGCTTAAGAAAATTACTTAGAATAATATTATTTATTGTTCTCAATATTTTAAAATAACTGTTTATTAAGACATTTCGGCATTTTATAAAATTAAGAGACCAATTGCACGTTACATAAAAATTAAATAATAATTTTTAAGTATTTCATAATTTTGTATGCGTCATAAATGAAATTTTATAATTGATTTTTACGAATGTTATTTTAATGAATTTTATTTTTAAAACATACAAATTTCTGTCATGAAATCATAAATTTCTATCGGGATTCAAAACTATGTTTACGTTTTCAAGAAATGTAAAATTTTATTTGTACATCTAGAATGTTCTGAAATTAAAATTTCTGAAAAACAGAACTTTTAAAACAGATTGATGAGTATAAATTAAGAAACTTCAAAAAAATCATGCTACTAAGTGTTTAGTTTTTTGAATAATTACAATTTTTGAAATGCGTTATTTCATATACATTTTCAGTATTTCCTTGTAAAGCACAAATTAGGCTAACTATTTGTATTTTGATTTTACAAATTCGTCACTTGAAGTATCATTATAAAGAGTTTGCACTTGGTGACAAGTAATTGACTACAAATTTATTGAATTGAAAGCAAAAATTCTGATTTTGTCCACGCAATTGTAATTGAAATAACAAATAGGTTTGAGACTATTTATTGAATTTCAATAAATATTTAATATGTTTTAAAAAATTTATAAAAATGCAACAAGAAAAACAGTGACATCAATTTGAACTTATATAACGCTGAAGGAAAAATTTTCTGAAGATAAAGTGGAAGTTAAATACATTAACATATACATTAAAATAAAATATTTACATTAATATAATTAAAATTAAATTATTTTATTAAATTAATTTTATTATTAAAATATTAATCAAAACATTATTAATTTAAATATTAAATAAAATCAAATAAATATTAAAATAAATTAAAAAATTAAAATAAAATCAAAACATATAATCTTAAAAGTACAACTATTATTCAAAATGTAAATATATATAGTTTTTATAATTATTTACTACTGGAATTTTCATAAATATGAAACGATAAGAAACGAAAAAAATTAAAAGATAATATAAGTTATGAGAAATAGTGATGGCTTTCACATTACAGTAATCTTTGAGAATATAAGAATTTAATCAAATAGTATATTACGCAGCCTAACTTCATCGCCTATTCTAAAAAACTATTAAGTTCAAAAACGATTTTTATCGTGCATAGAGTCAGACAGTATTTTTTCGAGATAAGAAACAATCAGTTGTCACGGAAAAATAATTTCCTCAAAGAAAATTTTTTTTTACTTTTTCGAAAAATATATTTTTACTGAAACTTTTCACATCTATTTATTTTTTTCAAAGTGTGCTACAAAAAGATTTGTTAATCAGAAACTGAAATGTGAAAAAATATTTTTCTCTATTGATAGTCATTTTAAGCATTATCATTGCTCTCCGAAAAATATTTGACCTATCCAAATAATATCGATTTTTAAAACGACGTTTTATTAAAATTTTGTAGGAATAAAATGCTATAAATTCAGGTTATGAAAAAATCTAAATTCATTACACTTAAAATTATGCGCTATGCACCTTTTTTTGAGGGTATAAATAAATATAGTGTTAATATCTTTAATATTTTATATACACATAGAGTGTTATAATATTTCCTGGTAATAAATAAAATTTTATAATGCTTTAAAATAATCGATATATTACTTCGTTAATATTTTCTTATGTATTATGTAGTTAAATTTTTGTTTCATTTCAGTTGAAGTGAAAGAAAATTTTAACTTTTATTTAAAATTTTAATTTTAATTCTTCTGTCAAAGATACTTTTATATTTATGCTTAATGAAATGATGCAAAAATATATTGTTAAACTACAATAGCTAATTAAAGCTCTTACAATAATGTTTTCATTTGCAACGTTTTTGTGTGTGCAATTACATAGTTTTTTACTTCTAATATAAATTACACTCTAAAAAAGCTTTAACTGTAAAAATATGATATTTTATATAATTCTGAAAGTTTTAAAATAATCGCAAACAATTACCGATACTGGTGTACAAAAAACATTTTTTTACGTATATTGTAAAATTTAAATAAAATGTATTTCTTGCAGTAAGCATGATTTTATATATTTTATTTTGGAAACTGATGTTCTGTTAATGTAAGTTGATAAATGATATTCAGTTTTATTTGTGCAATTCCATTTCTTAAAAATCAGAACAAATTCATAAAGATTACAGTAAAAATTACGCATAATTATTTAAACGAAGAATTGAAATTGGCAGACATTACTAGGTTAGATTTTAACATACCATAATCAAAGATTATGCTTTGCATCCTTAACTTGTAGTATATCTAGTAAACATTAGAAAAATGCTTTGTTGGCACCAGAATCCTTGGAAGAGGCACCAACACATATTGGATAGAAATACGTTTCTCCATATTTTTTCCAGTCTTACAATAGCAGTGAAGGTTATATGCTTAGGATTCTGAAACACTATATAAGAATTGTTTGAGTATCTGTTAAAGACAAATTTTCATTTAAGGATCGATAATGCCGGTGACATTTAGTTGAACTTAGTGACACCTATTTTAGCGAAGAGGATTAGTGTATGTTGACAACTCTATTTTAAATTAGTACTTTTGAAAAAATAAGAACAATTCCCTCCATCGTTGATGAAGGAGAACTGGCTACGACTCTTATATACATGCACAATATCACCATACTTCTAATTAGATAAAGCGAAAAAAGTGAAATAAATCAATAAAAAAATTGTCAAATGATGAATGTTATTATGACCCACGTTGCATTTATTGGCATATCAGCCTGTATGAAACACATATGCAGATACTTTGTCACTTTTTCTATTTTTAGTATACTGCCTGACATTGAAAATGCAACACCAAGAAGGAGTTGCCAGAAAGTAACGATAATCGGCAGAGAGAGAATGAGACAGCAACGATAAATAACTGAACAATAAGTGATGATAAGTGAAATGATATGCATAATACAGTACGAGAACGGAGTTGGGTCAGTAGCTTATGAGACCACAGTGGACACCACGTCTAGGCATGGACTCAGTGAGAGTACGGATGACGTCCTGAGAAACGGCTCTCCATTCCTTGTCAGTCATTTGCCAAAGTGCTTGTTCCGAAGGAGGCAGTGGCAAAGTCTGCACGTCAAACCATAACCCAAATGTCTCACCAGATTGGTGAGAGATCTGGTGAGAACGCTGACCAAGGAAGCAGCTGTCACAACTTGCAGGGCATGTTGGTTGATGCAAAAAAGGAAAGGCGGGCGTTATCCTACTTATAAAGGACATTGGGCAACGCCTGAAGGTAGGGGAGTGACACCAGTCGCAGCACATCATCCACGTAAGGTTAAGCTGTCATAGTGCCGTGAAAACGAACTATAGGTGACCTGGAATCGTCCTCAATGGCGCCTCAAATCACAATGCCACGCTGGTGCGAGAAGGGGCGTTCCACAGTTGTTGCAGTTTTGAACCCTTGTTTTGTAGGGTTCTATCCTGTCGTCCACGTTGTCGCAACCCTCGTGCGCAGTGACTCTCACTGAAGAATCAGAAGCCTGACTCATCTGAGAAGACGATCGTTTTCCACTCAGTTATCTATATCTCTCTAAGCCAGCAAAATTCCAGACGTTACAGTCTTTGCTGTGGGGTCAATTACAGTCTTCTTACGGACGCTATGAGCGCAAGCCACTAGAAAGCAATAGACGGTAAATGAATCTGCCCGATATGGGAGCATCCAGGCTGCCTTGTACATGCTGCGGAATTTCGGTAGATGTGCTTTGCGAGACTGCCACCACTTCCCGTTGGAAGCCTCGATCCACGCGTGCTGGCGTCACACCGGCACCCCACAAACGTTTCACAGTTCCTAGTTCTAACCATCTTCGTCACAGCCGGTGCACTGTGTACACGTTCTGTGATTTGCCGTAAGGTCTAACCTGTGCTTCTCTGTCTGATCCCCATGCTCCTTGTAAACTCATCTGTTTGCTGGAACTGATTCACTCGACGATGGCTAGACATTCTCTGCAATTACAGGTGTCCTTTGAGACAAGAACAAACTTTTAACTTTTCGACATTATTCTCCAGGTAGCAATAACATTGCAAATATGCACGTTCTACCGGTTCCTTACCTTATACCTTATCCTACGTGCGCTGGAGAGCTACACATTTCACATCATTTGCATAACTCTGTAAGGTGCGTCTACCCTGAACTTTGTATAATTTTTTAGTCAAGGAGAAATTTGAAATGTTTCATTTTCAATTTTGGGCAATGTATTAAGTACAAGTAAGAAGCTTTCACGTAATAAAATCTGTTCCTTGTCAAAATCTAATTTTTATATTTGTAGTGCTTATTTTGGATACCAGTGTGTTATGGATCCCCTTCTTCAGTTTGCATAACATGCTAGTATAAAAAATTACATTATGACTTAAGAAAAATAACGCGTATATGCAGTGTAAAATTGAGATTCACTAAATTCGTGCTGAACGAAAATCGTAGATAAATGCATAAAGTTTAAATAACTTATCTGTGCGTCATATAAAATCTCTTGTCACTATTTAAAGCTTTATGTTAATTTTTATTTAGTCATAAAATGATCATTGTTTTTCACGTTGATTTTAATTTTTTTTTTGAAATATGAGCTTATTATTTTAGAAACGTAAATAATAATTAGAAATGTATTTGCTTTTAAACAAAAAAAAATAATATTCACTCAAATTTGAATTCAGCAGAAAATAAACAACGATAGATGAATTTCGTCCTTTTATTTTCGTTTTATACTCCTGTCGAAAAAAATATTTTTAGTCTTCGTTTTTAATCTTTTTCAATGCATAGATATGGAGCAATATTTATGAAGACATTCTCTTGGCGAAATTAGTATAAAATTTACTTTCCATAAACAACAATAAAGTTCTTGACTATGGATTACGTGGTGTTACATTATCTATGAATAAAAATTTGTTTCGATGCATTTAAAATGTGTTTCCTTCTGAAAATAATGTTGAAAATGGAGTTTTTTGAAGAGTATTATTTATAAAATCAAAATTTCTTATGTCTACTAAGTATTATTAACAGAATTCAGAAATATTGCAGGCATAAATAATTAAATAAAAAAAATATTTAGATCAAATCTTTAACAGCTTGTATTACTCAGTTATATTTTTCAGAAGTCAATCAGTTTTAAGAAGTTGCATATAAAATTTTATACTATTTATTAAATGTTTCATTTGAAAATAATTATAGTAAATGATTCAAATAAAGATATTACATATTTACAGCTATGTAAATGAAACTAAAATTTTCCCTAAAAACACATAAAATATAATAAAAAGTAATATAATTTAAATAAACACATTTTAATTTTTATGATAGAGCTTAACACTTATTACGCGTATTTAAAAAGGAACAATTTATTTTTATAGAATATCATAAATAGTTAAAATAAAATATTAACATTTATTTCCTGTCTATCAAAAAGATACCGTACAGGAATTATATTTATGTACATAGTTTTTCCAGAAGCAATTTATGCATTCATAAATTTAAATTTTTGTATATTTTAATTTATTGCTTCATAAATGATGCAAAATCTCAACTAAATGAATAAAGTGTTTGGAATCTAGTAAATTTTAGTGTGACTATAAAAGCTAAAGTTTTTTTTCCCTAAGCAATAAAGAAAGTCTTCTTTCATAAAATGTTCCTCCAGATATATAAGTAACGTAAATCATCGGCATTTATGACTACAATTTTCACCCTTGCATATATCATGGCCATTTACATATTTTACAAAACTAGAACAAATGAAATCGCCGTATCAAACTCAAGATATCATTTGGTTCATGAATCACTTGCATTTACCTTCGTAATAAGAAGAATGCGCGGCGAAACAAAAGTAGCAATAAAACTTTCCCACTTTTCAAATACATAATCTCACAAGGTACACGCAAAAATTGATAGCATGGCATAAATTTTAAGAGGCTTTCTCTGCTTTAGATTTTGAATAAAGATATCCTATTACCAGGAAGCATTTATTATTCATTCATTTCATGGTGGTTAAAGGATATGAAACCTTTTGCAAAATGAGATATTCCGTTACCCACAAGGACGAAATGCATATAGGTTAGTGTATTTCTAATGATGATTAATATCAAATGCTTTTTAAGAAATAATTTGGTAATAAAATACAATTTTTATGGAACTATTCATATAGGATTTATGAAAAAATGTAAAAGTATTTAAATATTTCTTTTCGTAACTAGATGATAATTTTATTAATAGGCATGCTATAATTTTTATGTGATACTTTTTAATTATATGATTTTCTAAAAAATAAGTTTTGTGTTTTGAGACAAGCATGAAAAAAATACATTAACAATTCTGAAGGACTAACTATCAAACTTCAAGTATTACTGTCAAAACATAATTTAAATCAATCAATACGGAACTTATCTATTAATTTTATCAAAGATTTACAATTCGCTTTCACATTGTGTGATAGAATAGATAACCATTATGTCTGTAACCCAAAACAATACATATAAATAAACATTTAACGTATTATCATATAGGAACATACTGGTTATAGATGTTTAAAAACATTTAATTTCTAAAAATAATTGAGGGTAAGAGAAATGTTAAATATAGCAACAGAAAATCAACAAGTACAATTAAGATATAAGGAATTTCCCTTTTTTTATAAAAACACAAAAAAATTAGATTAACACATACAAATTCCTTAAATTATATTATATTTATGTTCGAGTATAACTCAAGAATTTTAAGGGCAATTTAGCTATTGTATAAAAGGAAAAACAATGTATGTGGTGAGTTCTTTTATGATGTGAAAGATACTAACTAGTCTTTATTATTTAATAATGTCTGAGATATGGAACATATTAATATACTATTATTTTTATTATTATTTGATAAATGAATCAAATGGAAACTTTATTTTAATATTGTTAATTTCAAATATATAAGTTACTGAGATTTATGAATTATTTTGACTCATTAAAATATATTATTAAAAGATATTTTCATTTTGATAAGAAATATCATTTTCACAGCTATCAAATAAAAATAAATGATTTATTAAGACATAGTTAGTGAATCATTTAGTTCATAGACTCATTTAATTAAAATCAAATAACCAAAATCATTTACAATACAATTCAATCCACAGTGAAAATGTGTACCTGTTATTTGAAAAATAATAATTATGAAAATGTATTAATAACATGACTAATAAATATTTTTACCATTTGCAATTATAATCATTTCGAGATTTCTGTTAAGATAAACATGCTATCACACATGGCAATAAAATCAATGTTGGAATCAGTATAATGATATCTTACGAAATTTGCAAATGTTATGAATGGTTGTTTAGATCAAAAGACAGAAGCATCTACGAATTTTGAAAATAACAGTGAATACTGGAATTTTCAATCATTTTTTACATCTTTCTACATGTTTAATATACTGATACATTGGCGATGCAGAATTAGTACGTTAACACGACAACATGCAAAGAGATCCAGATATGGTTTTCGAGAGAGAAATTTAAAAGCATGCAATTTTTTTAAATGAAACTTATGTAAAACTCTCTTTAATCGACACGTTTTTATAAACAATAAAATAATTTAGGCATTGCGTATTCATCGGAAGATTTGAAATTTTAATGTATAACATGAAAAAAAAATTATAATAACTTTTAGGTTGTACTATAACTGAATGTAGGAATTTTTGTAATACTGATTATATTTTTATCACATTTACTAAGAGAATACTTGATATAAATCATTTAATTGTATAAAATGAATTTGAAAAAACATTTAATGTTTAAGACTTTGTTAGGCATTAGAGAGTTTATTGTTGTTTTAATCTTTTTATACTTATAATAATGTATCCTATATTATGATATATATAATTTAATTTAGAAAAATATATTACTAAAAACAATAAGTTTTTAAATATCATATTTTTTTCCTAAAATTTAAGGAATATTTCAAAAAATTTTAATGTATTAATTATTCACATATTAATATATAAATTTCATTTAAATAACTAAGTATATTACTTACATTAAATAAAATATTAATTAATTTATAATTTCAGAATGTCATACCTACGGAGAATTAAATTAAAAAATATGACTATGATTTAAATAAAATAATGTGCTATTTTTACTTTGGCTTTTCTTAATTATTTCGTCCTTAATTAAGTAATACGATTAATTAAATAGTTCTCTTTTTCCAAAAATACATTTCGTGTGTATTTAATAATTTATCTTGAATAAATTACTTTTTATTATAACTTATAAAATTTCATATCTTATATTAATTATTTTCAGTAAAATTTGGTCTGGGTAGAAGAATTTTAGTTTTTTGGTTAGTAAGGAAAACAAAATTTGTGAAGGTGGTATATAATTGTCACCTTTTCAAAAATAATTTGATTCTTAAATAAATAGCTTAATGTGATTTATTAAATTTCTTTGCAATGGCTATGAAAACAAAAATATTATTACATATTTTGAAAATTTTATGAAGGTATTCAATATTTAATATGTTTCTGCTCTTAAATTGGAAAGTAAACTTGATTATTAGATTGAAGTGAAATTTTAGAGATTCTAATTGAAAGTTTTAAATTTCAGACACTGGTTATTTTAAATACTTGAAGAAAGGAATTATTTTTAATATTAAAAGAAAACATGAGTTTTAAGCAAAGGTAAACTATAAGCAGACATCACATGCTAAGGACTCGAACAATCAAAGGACGTATTTTTGATAAATTTTTTTGCGTCAATAATAGTCTGCACACATCTGCAAATACTCTGCCTGTTTTCGTTAAATAGCCCTTGAAATCGTACTTCAAGAGCTATCCTAATTGATGTTGAGATCTAGCATCAATCTGTTTTCTACCAAAAATGCTTTATCGTATCTAAATCAAGATTTTGAGAAGAAAAGTCCTGTTTCTGAATACCCATTTCATCAAGTTATGGCGTTCAAGTGTCGATGTGTGAATGAAGTAGTTATTCTTTAAGACAAAATGACTTTTTCACTGTGATATTGTTACATAGTTTGATGAGCAGAATTGCTAGAATATTCACAGTGCATCAAAACACTCGTAAATTATGATGTTCCCACCTCGAAATATTACAGTCTGCACAACACAATCACTAAATAATCACTCCTGGGTATTCATTTAGTCTTAGAAAAGTCAATCCAACAGGCAGTTTAAAAAGTAAGATTTATCTCTCCAAAGAGCATTTTCTACATGTCAACAGTATAAATGACTTATAACTTTGCATCATTGCAATCTACTGTGTTAGTCTGAGGTGTGTTGTTCTGCTCCTACGTTATTCAAAGCTCGAAAAATAGTTTTGTTTTAGAGAGCACAAACACCTAAAATATTTTTAAAATACAGAATGATTTCAACCAAGCTCAGTAATGTAGTTTCATTACCTTTGTCATAGTCTTACAGCTGCGATCAGTAATTTTTCTGCCCACCACTTTGCCTCAAACTACCTAATTTCCATTTCACAATCTAGATGCTTCCTTTTCAGAATTATATAAATCCCAATTGATTTTACATATTGTAAAAAGCTAGAAACTTTAAGAACTAATTTTACAAAAAGTCATCTCATCATAATGACAAGATCAATGTTACTAAGCTTCTTTGATTTATTCTCAGTCAAGCCGGTAAATATCATCGGACATAACATTATCAAAAGCTTTATAACTTTTAGTTACGCATCAGAATACATAAGTTGCAAGATTCACTTATTTAAATAGCAATCCAGATAAATTTTATACTTCTGAGATAAAAATTTGTTTTCCATAACCAATGGTCTCAGCTAAAATGTTCTGATATATTATTCACGTTAAAAGTGTATATTCAAAAACTATTAGAGCAATAGTAAAGTGAATATTTTTTATGAACGGGTTTTGAACATAAGAATTTGAAGCATAAATGATAGCAAACCATTCATCAAATAACATTAAAAGTTAAGAAAAAAATTGTTGTTTGGAAAAAATAATAAAACATGACAGGAATAAGGGTCCAAAATATCTTATTACAAGCTATTTTAAAAACTCATAAAACAAATATCATCACAAACATAAATTTTAAAAAGATAAATATGAATTAAGCGGCAATACTTAGATATTGACCTATTTCTCAATGACAACTCTCTAGCAATAATAAATTTAGCAAGTATAATTACCTCGAGCACTATTAGAAACAATAAACTTGGTAATTTTATTCCTTTGTTAGTACAAAGAGTGAAATTGAGGTTTCTTGTACAATGAGGCATCCGGTAAGTGGACCACAAGAGCACAGAGAGTGTCTAACAGCAGCGACCAAGCAAAAGTCATTCAGACTTGATTTGTCATCCCCAAAAGAATTGCTTTGTTTGAACGACATTGTGACACAATGTTTTTCTCGGGCACTGTCATCATTTGTGATCATGATGGATCCTCGACTAATTCGATTTCTGGTAATGAGAATCACATCTTTGTCAACAAGACCATAGAGACTTTCAAGAATTTTATCATGATATTTTTAAGCAAAATTATTTAAATTATTCACATTCTGTTGCCATTAACATAAATCTTACTGAAGCAGTAAAAAAATCCTTTCACCATTAAAACAAATCTTGTCATTAATAATTCATCACACCTTCGTTTCACAAACAAATAATTTCAGTTCTGTGCTAATTTTTGTTTTTCATATTTAAATATTATTTATGACATACCGTTTGTTATGAAAAATAAAAATGTAAGTAACTCTATGCTGAAACTTTTCCAAAATTAATTAATTAGTAAGTAAAAATGTTAAGAAACGGTGATATTTATATAAATTCAAAATTTTCGTTACGTGTTTATTGTATTTAAAATAAAATCAAAGCTAATAATATAAGTTAAATCATAAATTTATATTTTAAAATAAATTAATTTGAATTTTTATCTATGAAAAAGAAAACAAAGCTTATCTTTAATATTCTTACAGAATTCTTTGAAATAAGCTGTTAATATCACTGACATTTTCTTTAAATTACTCCTCACATTCCAAGATGTAAATTATTTCGATAAAGTAATAAACATGTAAGAAATCCTGTCGAAACATAGTTGTAACATATTTTATACATCACTAAATTGTCGGAGGAATTCTCTCTCACGTACCGAAACGCAATTTTCGAACTTTAAATGTTGGATTTAGTGATAGAAAAATTCTGTGAGAAGATTTTCCAATATTTTCCATTATCATTTCCCCGTCTTTAGACTAAGTTTCTCGAAGATCTAAAATCTCGAACAAAATTTCCTCTCAGATTTAATCTTCCTCCAGAATCTTTCAAAGGAAAACTGCGCCTCATATCCGAAAGGCCAAATCGATAATCTATTTTGTACTGAAAAAATAAATTTTGTCATTTTCTCTTTTACGGAATAAAGACAAGTGTACACTTGCTGTGTGACACAACGGAGTATCTACTTTTTAGTTTTTTTCTCCCTCCCACCCAAGCAATTTGCATTTTCAGAGGCCGTACATCCTTAGTTCATGAATGGATTGGGCTTTGTTTAATTTACAGAGTGAAAGGGATTGCTCGATCCATAAAAACAGACCGAAATATTTTCTTTTATACGCAGGGATAAAAATAATACTTAAGATGAAATAGGAGAGATAGAATCGTCAAAAAGGAAATGGTGGAAAAAAGTTTGAAATTCCGTTTAAGAACTTAAGTATGAAGCATATTTTTTTAAAAGAAAATCATAACTCTGGCAGTATAAAAAGAAAATGCATGCAACGAAAAGTATAAAAGTTCTCTTAAAACACATCTCAGTGAAACAGTTGCTTTTATGATAGCAAAAAAATGTGACGAAATATGAATTCTTTTTATGATCAATACTTCAAAAGTTGTTACGATATGGAAGAAAGAAACAGTTGCTATAGATATAGTATAAATTTATTTATTTTTATTTTAAATGTTTTACTGAAAATATTTGCTAAACATATGCCTTGATTTTTTCTCAAGATGATGCTTTTTGAACCAATGGAACACCTATTGAACTATATTCAAGAAATTATTTTAGAGAAACATTCATTTTTGAAATGTTGTGGGACAAAAAATGTTACAAAATATGCATTAAATATTGGCTAATTATTTTATAATCTTAATTTTCAGCTTATTTTATAAAAAAGTTAAGTAAATTTATAATGTTAACAAACAGATTAAAATTGCAAAATTGTATTTGTAATTTTTTCTGATATAAATCTTTCGTAATAAATAATATTTCGTTAATCAACATTTTATTTAGTATAGAACATATTTCTTAAAATTAATTATTTTGCTTATTATGAATATACTTAAAATTCTAACATTGTTAAAAATACAAAATACTTCTGATTTTGTTTGAAAATTAGTTGAAATTTAATTATTTATTTCTCTAGTTTGTGATTTTGAATTCTAATTTGAGGTATACAAGTGAATGATAATTTTTCAGAAGTTTTCACAGATTCTTAATTATACATTTTATTAAGTATATAATTATATGAATGATTTGATGTTTGAGATAAAAATCATAAGATGTTGATTTTTGATAATAACATAAAAATGTAATTAAAAAATTAATCTATATTCTGTGGAAAAAAATGTTTTTTTCTGTTTATTAAATGAAATTATATCAGAATCTAAAGTTCTTTGCATGAGAACTGAAACCTTATTTTTAGGTCTGAATGTATGTTTATAAATTTCCTGAATTGGCTTGGCTTATTTTGTCAATCTTTATATATGACAAATGCAATTTCAAAATAAACTTTAACATATTATTAGCCATTGTTTTTACAGTAATAAACATATGATACCGTAAAGTGGAATTATTTTCTAAGCCACACACAATTCACATTATTATCTGCTTATGACACATCATTCCGTGTCTTAATGTTTAATTTAATTTTAATCCTATATAGTTTTTGTTATAGTTCCTGTACAGTACAATTTCATGCACAATCTTCATCTTAACTAATTAAATGCTTATTGTTATCCTAATTTACACACAAATTGAAAATAAAAATCAAGAGGATTGGGAAAAAAACTCTAATTTTTAAAATGATAACTTAAGGAATATTGTAAATATACTTGCATACTATATTGTTGCATTTTAAGTTTTTATTTCCTTATGTATGTTTAGTATCGTTATACTATTATTCAAATTGAAATGCGTCCTATATCTTCTAACTCATTACATATACTTGATATTAAATACATATTATTAGGTTGGTGCGTATGAAATGTCGGATTCTCTTTACATGCGGACGTTTTCCTCCCTGTTTTCGTTATACTTTTGTATTTGGCATAACCTCATTCATACTCGTATTGTCCATTGCCAGAGACTCATTTCAGCAAAATAGGTTTTCTCGAAGGTCTTCCCTTTTTTATTTCTTTTGAGTTTATTGCCGATATGAATTCTGCCGACATTCGCGTCATTTTCTTATATGAGTACAAACTTGGTAATAGTGCTGCAAAAGCTGCACGCAACATAAACCAAGCGTTTGGGGAGAATACGGTTAACGATCGGAAAGTGCAGCGTTGGTTCGAAAAATTTCGGACTGGCGATTTTTCACTGCAAAATGAGCCGCGCGGAAGACCCAAAACGTCTGTGAAGAATGATGACCTGAAGGCTCTAGTGGAAGCGGATCCAGCCGTATCCACGAGGGAACTTGCTATCAGGATGAAAGTTGACCATACAACGATATTGAGACACCTTTCTGAGATTGGCAAGGTTAAGAAGATGGACAAGTGGGTACCGCACGCACTGACAGAGCGAAATAAGCTGGATCGGTTAAACGTATGCTCATCATTGCAGCATCCACCCTATTCACCGGATCTCTCGCCGACCGATTTTCATTTTTTCAAGCATTTAGAGCTGTTTTTAAGGGGCAAACACTATGAAAATGAAGACAGTCTAAAAAACTCGATATCAGAGTTTATTAATTCTAAAGACCAAAATTTTTTTAAGACAGGCATCTACGCTTTAAAATCTCGTTGGGAGAAGTGTATTGAAGCGAATGGAGCATACTTTGATTGAATAAACAGCTTTTGAAGAAAGATATGCAGTTTTATACAATCACTTAAGAATCCGACATTTCATACGCACCAACCTAATATAAAGGAATCCCCTATGATATTTCTTTAAATTGAAATTTTTGATAATTAATTCTGAAAAGGAATTTAAATCAGTTAAATTATTTCTATTTAAAATTTTATGCGAAATTAAGTTTTTAAAATCTTCAAAGTACTTGTGTCTTTTTCAAAAAATATTCCCATTAATGTACCGTGTATGTCCTTTAAAAGTTTGTCCTACATCACCGATTTCACAGTGTAAATGCACTAGTACAGAGACCTTCATACAGATACTGTATTCTGGCACTGTGCCATTCATGTATCCGTAAGCCAATCAATTTTAAGCATTTTATGAATCTATTTTTCTTTTATATATTTTATTATTCAACTAAATAGTCAACTAAATAAAAGTTTAGATTTTAAGCATTTTCATAGAGAACAAATATGGTATATAATATAAATAAAAATAAATGTTTTTATAAAAATCATAAAGATATAAATGTATTTTGTGAAATCTGTTTCTAATAAGAATATTTTGTTTTGAAAAACTTTTCTGAAATTATTTTTTCACCTGTAATCTATTTTTTAAAACAATGGAAATAATAATTTTTATAAATTTAAATAATTTCTTTGTCATAAGCATTGATAATTTCAAGTGACATTTATTAAAATTTTTCTATGCAATCACTGCTTAATTGAATAATGATTTTTATTATAATATTTGCATTCATCATGAAAATATCGGTTATATAATAAGATATTTGGAAGAACGATATGATTGATGATGCTTTCATTAGTCTATGAAAGTTTATATTTTTAATATAATACATTTCAGAGTGTAATTATCGTTTGGTATAAAAAATATAAATTCATGTCATTATTCTAAATGATTCAAAATTGTTGGAGAAAATTTAACGAAATAATATGCTAAGTTTAATTAAATTTTTTAAAAATAAAAATTTATGAAGAAAAACGTGATTTCTAAAAGTAAGAAAACGTGATTTCTAAAATAAATGTTTTTATAAAAATCATAAATATATAAATGTATTTTGTGAAATCTGTTTCTAATAAAAATATTTTGTTTTGAATAAACTTTTCTGAAATTATTTTTTCACCTGTAATCTATTTTTAAAACAATGGAAATAATAATTTTTATAAATTTAAATAATTTCTTTGTCATAAGCATTGACAATTTCAAGTGACATATATTAAAATTTTTCTATGCAATCACTGCTTAATTGAATAATGATTTTTATTATAATATTTGCATTCATCATGAAAATATCGGTTATATAATAAGATATTTGGAAAGAACGATATGATTGATGATGCTTTCATTAGTCTATGAAAGTTTATATTTTTAATATAATACATTTCAGAGAATGATTATCATTTGGTATAAAAAATATAAATTCATGTCATTATTCTAAATGATTCAAAATTGTTGGAGAAAATTTAACAAAATAATATGCTAAGTTTAATTAAATTTTTTAAAAATAAAAATTTATGAAGAAAAACGTGATTTCTAAAAGTAATTTAAAACAAAAGTAAAAACTTTCTCTTTCATCGAAGAGTTTTTATTTCTCTGCATTTTAATGCTTCATACACTACACATACTGGTATTTATGAATATGTGTTTTAAAAAATGTTTCAAAGTTAAATTCCTGACACTGATTCATGAACATTCACAAATTTCTACAAATATAGAGTTAAAAAAATTTACAAAAACCTTTTTTTTTTCTTGCAAGACCTTATTTATCCGCAGATGCATTAGGCTACCTGCGATGTCAAAATATGAGGAAAAATCCAAGCGGAAATATATTTTTCCTATAAGTGTCATATTTTTCACGGAAAAAGGGAGAAAACTTACAAAAGTAAGAGATTATGGCTGTAGCTAAGTTTTTCGGATGGAAGGTGGAATAGCGAATGTTATTTTAACAGAAATGAAAAATAAGAAGGATATATCTGTCATTTTTCTTACCTTAAGGAATATGCTTTATCCGTTTCGTTTATGACTTTTTATAACTCAAACATCATTTACAACAATCAAATGCATGCGAAGTTTCTCCTTTACCATAAAAGCAAACACAATGCGAGCAAAGGTTCGCTAGAAAAGAGCGGAAATACTATTGAACTATGTAAAAAATTGTGCTTATTTGTACATACGCGCACTTTTTTTCTATATTCTCTGTAAAAATAGCTGCATAGGCGTTGTCATTTTATTAGATTCTTTCCTCTTTTGGATCTGTGCTCGAATATCTCATGTAAAGTATAGCTAATAAAAAATATTTTGATTGCCTTTGAAATTCCTTGTTTTAGCATTTGTCATATTTATAAAAAATTAAGATAATAAACTTTAGCTCTATGCCTATTATATTTTATGCAAAAAATTTTATTTTAATTACAACCGTTCAAAATTTTATAATAATTAAAAAGTCAAAAAGTTAATGACTCTTTAATAAAAAATAGGTATTACAGACAAATAAAATTCATAAGGTTATAATTTGATTTATGAATTAATAAAATTTATTCATAAATCATAAGATATTAAAGTAATAAATAAGATAATAAAGTTAAATTTAAAAACAAATTTCAAATTGTCAAATAATATTTTTCTTCTTTTTCCTTTTAGTTAGATGTCGACATTCAAAATTTTTATAGTAATCATGCTGTCTAACTTTTGTGATTATTTTGTACTAAATTTGTTTACCGTAGGACGCCTAATTTTGTAATTAAATTAATTATCATGTTTTATTTACGCTATTTAACTCCATTTTGGAAAAATATCTTCTGAGAGTTATTCTTCTAAAATTTTTCTGTTTAAAATATAATTTATAAATTTGGATGTTAAATATTGTTAAATATTTGGTCAAGAAATTTCACCTCTCAAGGAAAATCGTTATCTGTATTAATTTATATTTTTGTGGAATAGTTTTTTTAATTGGCGCTTTAAAATATGGATTACTACAGTATAAATCTTTATATATTATGACCTAGTTTATTGTTGCTGTTAACCAGAAGGGATAAGACACAGAAAAAACATGTATTATGGTGAACAAAAATACATTGAATCACATACTTAATCATATTCCATAATTTTATTGATGTCATATATTAGTATTTCTTGGAAATTTGTTTTTAACAGTAATATTAAACATATCGCTTGTACAAAATTCACTATCCTTGTGTTAAAAATGGTTAAAAAATGTTATTATTCAAAATGAAGAAATTATAATCATATCATACATATGAAATGTATACTTTAGCAATGATACAGAAGAATTAAGAGTATCTTTCTTAGTCTAAAAACATAAATGAAAAGTAAAAATACTTTTGAAAAAAAAATGAACAATTTTTCAGAGAGGAAAATAGATAAAGTTTCGATTTTGAAATTCGAGTGTGTTTGAAAGTTATGCAGTAGTTGTTTGTAACCAATTGTGTCTGAACTGACAGAAATAAGTCACCGGAAAAAGTATGAAAGCAAAAGGAAAATTCAGAGAAGTGCTAAAAATGTTTCATTTTTAGGTTGTTTGAAACAATGTTTAATTAATGGATTTTTCTTACATCTTGAATTCCTATTATCCTAATAAACATTCATATGTTTTTAGTTTATAAATACATATGCACATAGGTTTTAAATCAGCATTAAGATATTTTTGGAATTACATAAATAAAAAATTTTAAATAAGCGACAAATTCTTAAATTTACTTTTTAATGTTCCTTAAGAAATTTTAAAATTTTTCACATAAATTTAAATAGTTTTAACCAGTGGTAGCTATGTTAAATTTAATGATGAGTCTTTTAGAAATATTTTAAAAGATGGCTTATTTGGAAATTATAATAACAATAATATAACTCTGCTTTAGAGCTTTTAATTTTTTAAACATTGTAATTTTTAGAACTAAAATTTATTTTTGGCAAGGTACAATTCTTTTTTAATTTAATTTTTAATAAATTGGTGAAGAAACGAATAAATATTATTCATAAAAAATATATTAAATTAATAATTGCATTTGAACTTAATTCCATTTATGGAATTATTTATTAAAAGTCTATGCCTAACTATATTAATGAAAGAACTCTTTAATTAATTTCTGTATAAAATGCATTTTAATTGCAGATTTTTGCATTATAATATAATTAAATTAAAAAAAATTATTAAATTTCATAAGATGAAGTAGTTATAAATTAGTTACTAAGATGATACTGTTGAAATTTCTAAAATATATTATAAATTCTTTGAAAAAGAGATTACACTAATCTTATAATACATAAATATTTTGAAAATATTATTATGTATAATTGTGCAGATATTACAAATATTTTTTCGTTTGTGGAGATATTACGAATCATTTCTTCTACTGTTATATATAAAAATTTTTGAAAATTCAGTTAAACAGATTTGGTAAGTTAAATGTTTTATTCATTAATTGAAAAAAAGCAGATTTACATATAAATATTCTACTTACCTTGGATATTAAATTTTGAAATATGTAATCTTGCTTTTAGTCCATCATAACATATTAATGAGACAAATTTTTCTGTTTCAAAATGATTATAATGTAATTTACATAAATAACTGAGTTTTTTCATACATAGATCATATCGTTTTTATTAATTAAAGAAAGTATATGTAATATAACTATATCACCACTTAGTAAGATAAAGAATATTTTACAAGAATTTCTAATTTAATGAAAATGAAAACACGTATATTGAATTTTAGCTTTCTGCTATCAAATGAAACATATAATTGTTTTATTTGGAAAAAAAAATCTGTTGTTGTTACTTGGGCAAGCTAAGCTCACTATATCGTTGTACATGGGAACTTAAGTCAGTAGGGTGAGTCTTTTGTATAACCAAGGCACCACAAAGGTGAAAGTATAAGACTCATTTTAAACACCATCAGAGAATCCACTCCCTCAATTTTGACATTGAGCTGAAGAGGTAAAAGATTTTCTTCAGACTATTACATCTATGGTAATTTCTCAATCACCGACCGTAGGACTTTCGATTCCACAGATTTAACGAACCAGTATATCCCATGTACTCGGTGGGTCTTTGGCGGACATTGGGAATCGAACCCCACTCTTCCGGATGGAAGGTCGATGCCCTAATCACTAGGCTACTACGGCCCTAAAAAAAGAGCTATATATATTAAGAGTTCATGAAGTGAATAAAAAACTGGTTTTTCAAATGTGAAACAAAAAAAAATTGTAGATTATTTGAGGTTTTCGTGCGATTATTAATAACATAGCAGAAGGTTGAAAATCAAAACAATCTACAATTTTGAAAACTTTCCCATAAACATAAAACATTAGTTGAAAACTAAGGATTAAATTTGAATAATGTTATGGAGATTAATTAAATCGCATAAATGAAGTGTTCATATTTTTCATATAATTTTACAAATCGAAAATAAAAACATTCTATCGTGTAAACAAAACGCAACTTGCCCTGCGAGCCCCTGGTTCATTAAGCCGTCACTTTAGTGAGTGAGAGGAGTGTCATAAGTTCTGTACCTGACCCAGTCAAAAATCCACCATGAGTGGCGCACTTAAAATTTGTTGTGGTCGCAATTTCTCTTCATTGGTGTGGTCATGTGGGAAAAGGAGAGAAGTTTGCCGTATCATGTGTGGACCCCGTCATTTGATAGGTCTCAAAAGTGTTTTCTTCGAATTCATAGTGCGAACTATATCTTTAAAAAAAATGAAGTTCTATTCACAAATGTAAAAAATAGGAATCATTTAACATTTTAACAATTTAAAGTAATTAATTTAACTTATTATTATTTATTTTAATTAATTTTAATTTTAATTAATTTTTAATTAATTTTAATTTAATTTAATTTTAATAGTAATTATTTCGAATATAGAATATTAAAAATTTTGATATCCAACATTATATTCAGTTGAAGTAAACCAATATTTGAAGAAACATGTGAATAGGATTTATAAAAATATTACTGTAATATAAAAATTTTAAAACATCAGTAATTCCCTTTTTGATAAAACCTTGAAGGGAAATAAATTTACTCAACTAATAAATATTTCTTGCAAAGGAAAGCGTGTAAAATTTTTATTAGCTTATAAAGTAAATCGAAATATCCAACAAGGATTAAAATGTTGTATTTTTATTTGCTTCGTCTCTTTTCTGAAGCTGAAAGAATCATCACCCAACCGTAACTTCACTTACATCTGGCAACATAAACCCATTGATATTAGAGATTTCAATGCTGCTTTTCTTTTCAACAACACAAACAAAAACATAATGAAAAATGTTGTCCACAAATATTGTGCTTTTTGAGATCAATGCTCAAATTTTCAATTCCGCCTTTCTTTTTGTCAACATCACGTGACTTGTCGATATTCACGCAAGAGTAGTAAAGCGTGATCCGCGATAGGGAGTGCCCGTTATATATTTATCTTTCACAAATTCTCGTTATTCTACTCCATATTGGTTTTGTTTTTATGTATTTCAGACAAAAACATAATTCTTGATTGTTTACTTTTGAAATGTACATGGCTGTGGGAATCAATACTGCAATCGCTTGAAAATAAAGATAAATAAGGAGCTAAATTTAATGCTTCTCATATTGTTAATATATTTTGAAACAAAAAATGCTTAACACGATTTATAGGCAAAATATGAGATTTGATGGATAAATATTAACTTGATCCTATCTGAATTTATGACAGTAATTTCATAATTTACTATCAATAAATTAGCACACATTTGAATATGAACCGCAAAATAATGCGCACTTCTATCATCACTTACTTCATGATATCTTTGATTTGTGCATTGTTATTTTAAAAATATCATCACGCAATGAATAAAGCAACATTTCTCCATAACTATCTTTGTTTTACTATAACAGGTATTCCATACATGTAAAATATTTTGCAATGAATAAGCAATAATTGGGAATTTATATTCCAAATAATGCAAGATGGTGCAATCTTTTCATTCTTATACCTCTCTAAAGCCGAATTATAATGTCAGGTGAAATGAATTGTACTCACTGAGTATTCTGAAGCTTATTTCTAGCGCAACAAACAAGGTACTATTTGGTGCAATCTTTATTATAGTGTTGTGGAATAGAATATTGATAACTTATGTATTGATACATCCATCTTTGATTTATTCGTTACTTATGACACTTGGACAAGCGAAGCTCGCTGTACCTTGGCTATGCAAATTTAAGTCAACAGGGAGCGTCTTTTGTTTTAATTAGAGCACCACAAAGGTGAAAGTACGTCTTTGCTCTTTAAATCTTCCGATAGATGGAACCCCCATCGGATCCATTTCCTCAATTTTTACATTGATCTGAAGGGGGAGGAAATCTTTTCCAGACCATTTTACCCATGGTAACTGCTCAATGACCGACCACAGAATTTTTGATTCCACAGACTTAACGAGCACGTATATCGCATGTACTCGGTGGGTCTTTGGCGGTATTTGGAATCGAACCCCACCCTTCCTGATGGAAGGCTGATGCCCTAACCACTAGGCTACCACGGCCCTTGATTTATTTAATTTAGGCAAATAAATAATAAACTAATTATTTGGAAAAGTCTAAATGAAATTGTAATGAGCTTTATTTATTTTAAGTTAAATTAGTTGGCAAATATAAATTGTAAATTTCATTGATATTTTTTCTAACTCATACCAATTATAAGAATTTTAACACATAATGGGATAAATGTGATATTTTTAAGCAATAATGGAATATTTTTATCAGCTTTTTTTAAAATAAAAAAAATAGAAAAACAGAATTATGCTTTAAAACATGGCCGATATGTTTTGCGCAATAGAAAGACACATTATGCGTGAATAATTAATCAGATGAATTCAACAAGTTCAAGGGTGTAAATAAATTCTAACATTATCAGATATTGCTTATGTCATTTTATTCAGATTAAAATGTTATTCATTGTAAAAAATAATCTGCTACAGATATGCGTAAAGGGTTTGATTAAACCTGTTTTTTTAGTAAAGGAATATGCAAAAACTGGATGCAAGTAACTTATAAAAAAGAAAGATATGCTTAAATAAAATATTATAGTGAATATATATTACAATATTATGTCTTTTCTTTGCTGAGGATTTGTAAATTTTTAAATGCAAAATTTGAGAAATCTATAATAATTATTCTTATCTTTATTATAAATGTAGCAAATTAAATATAAAAAAAATAAAACAAATAAAAAATTTTAGAAAATTTACATTTTTTTGGATACAAAACGGAACGCTTATCAGATATAATCAAAAATGATTTTAAATTTTAGGAGTACACTGAATTGCTGTTTGTAAACTAAATTGAACTAAATTGAGTAAATTAAAGTGCACAATTTTATTATCATCAATTGTTAGTAGATTAGCAGTATAATCTCTAATATAAAAATTTGAAATACGTCAATTTCTAAAAATGTGATGATTTTCTTAATATTGGAATGACATTTGTCTTCCATCAAATGCATGAATTTTGTATGAACACGAAAAAGAAATCCTGATTAATCATAAATATCGTTTCGTCCAAGACTATGATGACATTTCAAGTATATCTCAAAATTTGCCAATGAGAATGCAGCATTAATTTCATATTTTTTAATAAGTTTTGTGAAGCATCTATTCGGGGTGAATTTTAAATGTACGTTCATAATCTATTTTGGAGAATTATATATGTATGAAAATGAAAGAATTAAAAATATTGAAATATTTGGTTTTCATTGAGATTTCAGGAAAAATCTCTCGAAATTAAGAAGGAAAATAATGTTTCGCTTTTTAATTCACAATATTTATCACATAAGAATAAGCTGATTCTGAAAATGAATTTTAAACAATATATCAAAAATAAGATAAAAATACACCAAATATTTTTTAAATTGGGTTTCAAAACTTTTTAGACCTTATTGTTTACTATTATCCAGGATGAAAAAGGATAACTTTTTATAAAGGAAATCTTTATTGTAAAAATACAAATTTTACTCAGGGGCTTTGAAGTGATTATATCTGAGAAATGAAAAAAGTTGAGATGTGGGTGACAAAAATAAAATTCTAAATAAAAGGACATTTGGTGAGGAAGAGGCACAATTGCAAAAAATTGAACTTCATACAGTTAATTTCAATCAATTATTTAAGTAAATTAGTAAAATAAAGCAGGAATTATTTTACCAAATACATATTTATCAAACTTGACAAAATATTTGTATTCTATAAAGCATTGTTATTTTTGTTAACATTTATTACATAGAGTTAAAATTTTGGTGGTAGAGGCGATTAGAAAAGTATGTAATTTTGGGTAAATATATATATATATATATATATATATATATATATATATATATATATATATATATATATATATATATATATATATATATATATATATATATATATATATATACATATTTACTTACTTAAAGGAAATACGTTTTCGGTATAATTGCTTTAGTTTCGGCAAAATGCTTATAATCCATCATCAATTAAATGTTATAATTTATGTGAATTAATTTTATTAAATCAAAGAACATTTGAATTATATGATTTAACAAGAGAGATTCATGTAATTATTTTATTTCTTTTGTATAAAACTCATGAATTAATTAAAAGAAATGAAATTAAAAAGAAAAAAATGAATTAAAAAAGAAAAAACAATTATTTTTAATTTTAACTTTGCTAATTCATGAATTTAACATTATTCATCATTAACTAACTCTTTTATTTACTTTTATGTGTTTAGGCACGCCGGCTCAAATTTATAAAAGTTTGCATGAGATACAATTAATGGCTACAAAAATAAGGACACACCTTTAGATATTTTAAAACCGTTAAAAAAGTACGAGCGGAATATATATTAAAAGTAAAGAAGTGAAAATGAAAAAACTGCCCTTCAGCAGGCAAAAGAGAATCTCATTTGTAGTCAGAGAGGCGCTGCCTGCTGACTACTTTCAGATCGATTAGGTCTCTTGGCGATCGCTACGAGTTGAAGGACAAACTTTTACCCCTACGGAATAGTGTATAAGGGTCGAGAGTTTGTTCGAAGACTTTTAGAAACTTCGGCGGCTGGAATTCTTCTGTTAATTTAAAAAATCGAGTTTTTTTCCTACCTTTCTTAGGGTTCTTGGATTCTTATGGTTTCTAATATTTCTTATCTTGGATCATAAAGAATTCTGATATGTGTATCTAAGACTTCAAACGATATTAAAATTTCTGAATAAGTTTTTGTAATAAGGAATAATTTCTATGTACATGTATTTTTTTTTGCAAACTCTTGTATTTTTTAATTTAATCATTTAATCAATGGTATTTTTAATATAATTATATATTTATGAATTTGACAAAGATATATGAAATGCATTTATCAATGTCAACTGTGTGAAGAAAATATGCATGAATATAATTGACCGTTTTTTGGTTTATTAAAGATTTTAAATAATACCTAGATTTTATTTACTCTTTTAAAGTAAAGTCTTAGTTGTGATCTTTGACATTTATATGGATGCTATACCTTCCTAAAAATACTGTAAAGTTAAAAAAATATTTTCCTCTTATTATTTTGGAAAGTGTTATAAAATATGTGTACAAAGAAATAAATGAATCAATACTTTCAATTATAGTGATGTTTTTACTCATATTTTAATTTTCATAAAGAATTAGTTTAATTAGTTTTTTCTGAGCTACCATAAAATTTTGTAAAAAGTTAATGTAGTTAAGAATTATATACTTCCAGTCTATTTTTTAATAATGAATTTTGCTCTGAAAATTTAACTTTTTAATTTTTTAAGAGTGATAAATAATATTGAAGCATTTTGTACTTACTTACAAAAGAAAAAAAAATTGAAAGACGATTTAAATATAATATATAATTTATAAAACTCATTACTCTGAAATATGCAATGAAATTTACTCATATTTATAGAATTGACCTAATAAGAAATATTAAAATCATAAATATTTGATAAAAATATTCAATTTTTCCATAAAAACAACTGAAATACTTAAAGGTATTTTTATATTTGAACTTTACTAAATAATAGAATTTCATTTTTACAATTTACCTTTATATTTTCTAGAAAATTGTGAAACTGCATTTGATTAAATTAACTACAAATATTTTAATGATGTAAAACAGAAATCTAGATGAAGGAAACACCAATATTCTTGTCTGTAATATCATTTTAATGTCAAATATTTTTTCATCAGCCTTAATTTTTATACACATATATAACACATTTTTGTCATTATCATAAATTTAGAATTAAAACATAAAATATATTTTTGTGTATTCCATACAAGAAAAGAAAAAAATTATTTTATGCTTAAAATGCGTCATTTATATACTTCAAAACATAATCTTAATGTTGTTATTTTGGAATATATATCATTATCCTTTTCAAATTGAATTTTTTGGTGATTCTTATTGACTAAGTGTTTTGAGATTGGTTTTTACCTTAAAAATTTCGCAAATATACAATCATATAAAGAAACAAATTTATTTCTTATTAAAGTTCCAACACATGAACTGCAATAGTCATTTTATTTTAAATAGATTTGTATCTAAATTTAAAATTTAAATTTTACAATTAAAATTTTATTTTAAACTGAATAGGATACTGTGCATTTACTATTGGATTTGAATTTGAAATGAGAAGAATAACTTGATGAATTGATTATGTTTGCCTAGACGGATTGATTTTGTTCATTTATATCCACGGATATACATATTTGCTTCTAAATTCTTAATTTAACAAAATTTGTTTTATATTATGAATTTTTAGTAATGTTAAAAATGATTTTTTGAAAAAAGCAATTTTTAAACTTATTATATATATATATATATATATATATATATATATATATATATATATATATATATATATATATATATATATATATATATATATATATATATATATATATATATATATATATATATATATAAGGTGAGGCTATTAAGAGTAAATAATATACTCAACTAAATTTTTTAAATAACATAAGAAATCTATTAATCATTTAATATTAACATTGATACACAAGATTTATTAAAGATGTGTTTTGTTTTTTAAAAAAGAGTTCGTATATATCTCTAGAAAACTGAAATAAAATGAATGATATATATTTACCTTTGAAATTTTCTTAGCTGTAAACTTAAGAAATAATGTTTGTCTTTAAGCTAACTAAGGTCAATCTCTTATAGTGGAGAATGAAGTTCTATCGCTTATAAATTTCTTAAAAAAGAGAAGAGCGCTTTATGCTGTTGATACATTCAGTAATTGCAAAGATAAGCCAAACATATCTCTATCTACACGTTTAAAATATTTTTAGTTATGTTTATTAAAACAACTAAAAATATTTGGGTAACCAGTTTATTGGTGTAGATCTCTCACATCTAATAATCTCATGTAAAGTTTCTTGTGTGTCTCTAAAGATTAGAAAACTTGATGTGAAACCTTGATGATAATAACAAAACTGAAATTTCTACGAGCACATGAATGAATTTGTATGAGATTGACAATACTTCTTCTAGAGTATCGTAAAAATTCCAAATTTATAATTGGTAAATTATATATCATCTTATTGAATGATAAAATTTCATCTTGACGCATATCTAAAGTGACAATAATAGCAAGAGTCAAAGAATTGTATTAATTACATAATTTAGTGTTTTACAAAAGGGTTCAAGAAATCTCTGAAATTATATTCAAGAGAAGTAAATTGGTTCGCATTGGTTAACATGTTTGTAGAATATGTGCTATATTCAATGTTTTGATTATAATATACGATTTTGAGAAATAGCTTTTGAAAAATTTTTGAAGAAGCTTATATTTATCTAAATGGTACTATGAAAATTAATTTGATTCAAAATGAATTTAGTTGAAAAACACAGAATGGAACTTATCTTTTAAAACCTAGTCATAAACAATTCTCAAATTTATTATGATTGTCTACATATTTCTTCTTTTAAACTCAATTATATATTTAAAGGTAAAAATGTACTCTAGCTCAAATTATCTTTCATCATTGATTTCTACGTCTATGAAGAAAGTTTAACTTCAGGAATAGAAACATGTCCCACTAATTGCTTCAAGTATGCAAATATGCTTTGTAACTCAGGAGTTTTACCATGTTAACAAGGAAAATGTCTTGAAATTACAATTTTTATATGAAACAGGGTATCCCTTGGCATCGAGTTAACTGCTTAAGTCTACAGCTACAGTTTTTCTTCCACATTCAGAGTAATTAGTGAACTATTTCCACCAACTTTGCCTAATTAACTGCATTATACTAAACTTTTGTAACAGTTGATTGTGTAACTTGTTACTTTTAAATATCCCATTCCTTAAAACAAGTGAATTTAGTTTAGTGTCTTAAAATCTTGTCTTACTCTTAGAATATTCAGTGTTTTATGATACAAAGAAAATGGTTTGTAGTGTGATATTGATTCAATCACGTATGATATGCTAACTCAGGTACAAAGCAATGTTGGAGAAATTTGTCAAAACTTATATGTATTGATATAAATGGTACATTTAATGTTACAAAAAGCATTGTAAGCAATGATAAAACGATGAAGAATAAGGAAATAGACTGTTTTATTCATTTGAACCTTTTGCTTAAAATATTCTTATTAAAAATACATGTCTTAAATTTTTGCTATGATTCAAACATTATTTAGTGAGAGGTTAACAATTACATTTTGTTTTAAGATTATTATATATCTGCTTCCAAAAAATGTTTCATGTTTTATGGAATAGTGTTATAGTATTGAGAGGAAAAAATGTTTAAAATCAAAAACTCTCTAATTCAATGCATGCATGTGGAAGGTAAAAGAGTAGCAACCATCTTCTTTTGTTTCAATATAGCTATAACCTTCAAATTGAAAAAAAAAACATTTTCTCACATAAAGCAATTGCTTAAATTCTGAGCCCTCATAATAACTGTCAAAAACTGCAAACTTGAAATAAATTTAAGCAGCATTAATCAATTGCTGATATAACAGAAAATATAATTCAAAAAGTTTAAATGAACAAATCTAAATATTCCTGATGAATATATATACGTGTAGTCCTCACACAAAACGGCATACTGTAAAACAATTTTACATGAAACTATAAGGATTATAAGCAAACGTTTAATAGAACGCAGTACTTGTAATGGAATATAGAGCATGGAGCTACATAGTGAATTATATTATAGAGTTTAACATATAATTGTTGGTATAAGCAAAATGTGCCTGTTGTCGATGAAAGCAAAATAAACTGCTCATCTCCGAATATTAATAATTTAGAGAACAGAATATTTGGCTATACATTCAATAACATAGCAGTTAACAAAAATATCGATAATGATTTTTTCATCAAGGGTCGAAAAAAACTCAAATCTTAAAAAACATAATGAATGTTTTGTACGAATGGATTTGTCACAACTGCAGCTTATTTGAAAAAAAATTAAAATGTGCAATGCAATTCATTCCGTAAACACATGTAGAAATGTTGTTAGTCGATCATATTTTTTTCCTGAAGCATCCAAGAAAAATTAAAATAATATAGGACAGTATGATTAAACCGCACATCAAATTTCCAGAACCGGCAAGACTGTTGCTTTTCAAAATATGCTCTGTAGCTTTACGTAGAATATAGAAAAAAAATCACACCTGAGTCAAAATATCTCAAAGTTGGATAAAGTTAATTATGTGACCCAGATGCATCTCCGGAGCTCGTGACAAATTTATTGCCAATTTATCGATATTTTAAATCCCACATTTAATATCGTAGGTAAAGACACCTTATCACTTTAATAAAATTTAAATTCAATTTTTTTAAAAGTGTTTATAAATTAGTAAAAGAGTAAAAAAAATTCCGTTTCAAATTGAAATTTGTTTTTGACATTTATCTGTTTACACCACTCGATATGAATATTGAAAACTTTCTCAGAAAAATTAAGTGTAACAGAAAATTTGGAAAGATTAGTCTTGAATATATAAACCATTCCAGAGAAAGAAACCAAAAACTCAAATATAAGTTTAAAAACTTTATATGATGAAATTTGTAGGAACATTATACGAATAAATGTACATAATTAAAGTATAGGCTTTTAAGGAAGTTAGAACATGCACAAAATCTGAAAAACGAATGTTGATTTAAAAATTCAAGATGTATTTCTACAAAGTTCTCATTTCGTTCTGCTAACAAAATTTTATTGAATTTAAGTTACATTACGGAGAAAAATTATTGTTTATTTTTGTACAATTCATTAGCTTTATATTTATAAAAATTTAAGTGTTTATATAGAATCAAACTATTTTGGATCTCATAATTTTTCAAAATATGGTTAGTTTTCATAACGCACATTAATAAATAACAAAATTTTATGTATTGACATTTTCATGAAATAAAATTTTCAAAATTATTTTGTGAACTGTTTTGCATTAATCCAAAATAAGTTAGAATGTATAGTTAATTCTGCTTAGTTAAATGATTACTTCACACATAAAGCTGATTAAAATGATCTCGAAGGGAATATCAAATGATTACGCCCTATGTTCTACATCCTATGATGGCGTCCTATGAAATCAGTTTTACAGTGTGCGAACTATGTTCATCACTTGTGTGTAGATGCAGTAATAATTTATAATCTACTTTAAATTATAGCCACTCTAATTAGTCTATGTGTGCAAAAAAAACAACCAAATTTGATATTGGTTGAAGAACAAATTGATCATTGTAATATCTGTCAAGAACTCTATATTAAACATTTCATCGCTTCGAATAATAAAAGACAAAAGAATGTTTAAAATAAAAATATGTTCTATGGATAGATGTTTTCTTCAAAATACCCTCCAGAAAATATATTCTTTAAATTTAGGAATTCACTTAAGAATACAAAATCATATTTTCACACTAAATGGCAAAATATCTCCAAAATTGAATATTAAATAATAAAAAAGGTTACAAAGAATAAACTTGGAATGGTACGTCAAAAGATTCCAATTCTAAAAATTATATCGTTTGTATGTTTTAAATTGGAAACTTCAGTCTTTTGTGAGGAATAACAAGCTCTTTTGAAAAATAAATGTGTCGCTTCACAAGACTTAAGAAAAATATGTAATTTTAAATGTTACAGTTTTTGTTTTCAATAAAGTTTCACTTATCTTGAAGGGAAAAAATACACAAAAAAGAGTAACGATGAGCATTTGAATAACACCGAAACATTTACTTTTGAATTAAATTGGTAAAGATTTGCTCTCGGCGAGTGAAAGGGAATGCATTAGAAATTCAAATATTATCGTTACCTTGAAGTGGGAATCTGTGTTTTCTAAAAGATTTGAAAATGAAATCAAAACTTCTGCTGCTTGCTTTGGTTGCAAATTGAACCACGAGGCGAAAAATGGAAATCGTCCTTAAAACTGCCAACATTTAATGGCGAATTTCTAAAATCATTTTGTTTCTTAGAAATGAAATATTAGAAAGTCAACTTACCGCTTTTACAAAGTATAACGCTAAATTAATCTAAGATGAAAATAATAATTGCATATATTTTTATAATTTTATAAATTAAAATGCGTATAGAATTGGTTATTAACATAATAATATCTTTTGTAAAAAGTTCATTAAGTAGTATAGCACACACACGCAATATTTGAAATAAAATGTTAATATTTTTGAAATATGCTATATATACAATTATGGCAGAAAAATAATGAATGTAAATGAAACAATAATTTTTTTTGAAATTGAAATATCAAATCTAAATATTAGCCATAATTGAAAGTGAATTTTTAATTGAAAATTAGCTGATAATAAATATCTGAAAAACTTTTTTGGTACAACTTAATGCCATTTGTCTTATGGAATTTTCATATTTAATGGAAATGTAAAAAAAAAATAATCTTATTATTAACATATAAATACAGTGTGAAATAAATATTTATTCAAACTAAACCATAATGAAAGTCTCATCTTCATGAAATATAAATTCGTGAAACATTTGTTTTTTTACACAAAAATTAATGAAGCATTTGACACATTTCAAAGAAAAATTAAAGTCATCACTACTACTGAAAAATTTTCTGATTTTACATTTAGTGAATATATTTATAGAATACATTGTAGTTAAGTGAGAAATCTTTCATTACGTAATTATATTTTTTGTTAATGTGGTCTGTCATAAATATATTTACGCCTATTTAAATTTGTCATATTTATAACTACACTGTCCTTAGATTTTAAATTGTTTGGTTCGTATATTAAATTGTTAAAATTGCATGTAATGTAAACCATAATGTAGATTAAATTAATTTAAAATATTAACTATAGTAATTTTTATGCACAATTAATCAGATTTAGCATTTTAATCATATTTACCTATGTCGAACAAAACTATTGTAAGTATATATATATGTTAGTTTGCTTAGGACTTTTTCTGATGGGTTTCAGGAGTTCAATTCACTCTTTATCAAAGGCTGATAAAATTTAGTAATCATTAATTTATTCTGAAACGTACAATTGCTTATACAAATTCAGTCAAAATATTTTTCATTAAGTTTGTGCAGTAATGCAAGTTTCTAAATTGCTAAACAAGTTAAAAGAAAAATATGAGGAAATTGAATGATTTTTAACGTTGATCAAAATATAATGGAAAATGACAAAGTTTAAATATTTTTAATCTCATTAATTTTATTTGGCATATTTAAACTACAAATTGATATTCATGATAAGCACATAATTATTCTAACAACGTAAGATAATTTAGAAATTTTGCGAAAAGATACAACTGCTGGTCTATAGTACATGTGCATGTTTCAAAATGTACTTGAATTTAAAATGTACAATATTATACCAATGTGCGAAAAGAAGAAAAATGCATATTGTCTCTACAATGAAATTTAATTAGGCTTTCAATTATAAATGGTTTTATAAATTTTTTCACTTTTTACACATGAAGTTTTTCTTGTTTAGATTTTTAAGTATTACTTAAAAACCTAAAAAAGATGTATTTATCTTCTTTTCTGCTTCTTCTTTTTTTCAATCATTAAGAAAAATTTTCAATATTTGTTGACATTAATATAACTAATTTAAAAATGTTAATAAAATTTAGATGTTGATAAACAAAATGTAACAGTAAATACAATAAATGATAATATGATCGTCTTTTAAATTTAAAGAAATTATGTAATTGAGTTTAACGAAATTATTAATTAATTGTTTAACCATGTAAATAAATAATTTAAACTTATTTTCAATAAAGAGAATAAGTTTTTTGAAATATCTTATGAAATTACTCGTTAATTATAAATAATTAAATAAAGTAATAACTATTTTTTTAAGAAACAAAGGATTCAGTTCGTAATTGTAAATACACAATAACTAAAAAAAATTACATTCACAGATAAATAAGTTTCTTTGTAGTTATATTTTATTTTATTATAAGTTAAGAATCTCCCTTATATACTAGACTATAAAGTTTGTCCACATTTTGCTGCTACTTTTATCTCTTACGTAAATTTATTATGTTTTAGAAAAAAACCTAAAAAGTTTAATTAAAAAACAATGTTCCTAAAAGCAAGTTTATGCCCAAAGAAGGATTTAAAACTACCAAATTAACTTACCCTACTATTTACAGTTTAAGGTTGGTGACAATCGAAAGTCCCAATAATGAACATCTATTGTGTTTTTACCTGGGTTTATTTTTGTGAAGATAAGAAAAAAGGACAATTTTCTCTACTTTTCCAGGAAAACGGAGACATTAACCGACCCAAACTACCGTTTTCAAACCCTTTTTCTCAAGGTCCCAGCTGTTTCTTTACCACCTTTATCCTAATTCTTTTTTGCGTCATATTTTCCTATTTCCCTTTTCATCTGGACATCCACCCCCGGGAACAAATGATGTAAGCCTAATGGCCGGTGTTTGAAGGCAGGATAATGAGTTATTACCTATGTTACTTTTCCCCTTCACGAAGAGAATGTTTTTTTTCCTTTATTTCTTAAGCTCTTGTCATTTTACCAATTTCTTTTATGAAAACGAAGTTTACTCAGCATTATTAACTAAACTATATTTACGTTTAGTAGAAAAATTAACTTTTCGCTTATATCCTTAAATTTAAAAAAATACAATTTATGTAAATAAAGATTTTGATAGCAATAAAAATGTAGAAAACTGAGCTAAAGAAAAGTTTAATTATGTTATCATAGGATATAAGTTTGGATTAGAAAAAGAAATTCAATAATTGGAAAATAAAATTTACTTAATTTAATTTATGATGTCAGCATAAATCAAAATTATGTGCTAAAAGTATTTATGTATATTAAGTAAAAAAAATTCTTAAAATGCAAATCTTTCTATGGAATAATAATATCAATTATTAATTTTAATACTAATTATGTTGCTGAAAGCATATTTTTAAGGTTCACTTTAGTTATATATCAATTTCACTATATGTAAAAGTTGATCTTTAAAATCAAAAATGATTCTTTCGCATTTTTGACGGAGAAATTACAATAATCCATTTGATTATTTTTGTAAAAAAAAATCTTAATTTGCGTAAAAAATAAAATAAACTTAAACATTCATTATTTTAAAAATGTTAAACCATACTTTCAAAAATGTGAATTTCTTAAATACCTTCACGTATTGTCAATTCGATTTTCTAAGAATGTAGATTTTATTGTTCTAATTCAGTTGATCAGCTGTCTTAGCACACAATCTATAGTCACGATTTAATGGCTGTTGTATAAAGCCAAAACAAGTTACAGGTAACGTTAATAAACTATGAAGCTTACTTAAGCTTTATTCCTATATTTTTAAACATCTAACAACTCGTAAACCTTAATCTGTAGATTTAATTTCAGTTTTACCAGAAAACAATCAGAAAAGTGCATTTTTAAATCAATATACAAAAATTACTTTATATTGCTCAATTAAATACTACCATAAAATATTTAAAAAATGATAAATTCTGTATGCTTATTTTTTATGTATGAAAATTGTATTTTTTAATTACTTGTAAACTAATTACACACACACACACACACACACACACACACACACACACACACACACACACACACATACACACACACACACACACACACACACACACACACACACACACACACACACACACACACACATACATACACACACACACACACACACATACATATATATGTGTGTGTGTGTGTGTGTGTGTGTATATGTGTATATATATGTATGTGTGTGTATACATATGTATGCATATGTAATATATAGATGCAATAATTTTTTATAAAATTTGTGACAAAAAGGTAAGGATAAGTAAAAGAATATGGTATTGAAATTAAAAACAATAATGATAAAAAAATTGATCGCCACCCTGGATGTTTAGGGGATACTCTTTTTTCACCATACTCTAATAACTGTAATTTTCAACTAATGCTGCTTTTATTCATCTAATGATTAAGAGAATTTAACTTTTCACTTATTACTCTTATATTCATTTTCTTCACATTTTTTTAAAAAAGTAAATCGAAATAATTGGAAAGATAAACTTTGTTCATATTTTAAATGCAGGAAACGATTTCAACTTGCCTTCAGAACAAAAGAAATTATTGATTATTTAAAGCTGGAAGTGTGTAGCTTTCATTCGTTGATACATCTTGGTATGACTTGCCATCTCATGACTGCTCTCAATTAGTTTCTAAAATCCAAAATCAATAAACTAGGATGTAGACTCATTAACATTTGTTCCTGGTTCGATAAAAGTAATTTGCAAAACTTTGTCAAATGGTAAAACTTCTTTCTTCTTTACATTTTAAATAGGAAGCAAAAAATGTTTCCTCAATTTTGCTTTGCATTTGAGAATCTTTTACTTTGATTTTGGACGTATAATTTGCAAGCGCAATATGGCCATTTCTACTTTGTGGAATATAATGAAAGCTATATTTTAAATAAAAATTGGACATGAAAATGAAATAGGGCAAACATGTTACTTGTGCTCTTGTGCTCTTGCAATATGGCCATTTCTACTTTGTGGAATATAATGAAAGCTATATTTTAAATAAAAATTGGACATGAAAATGAAATAGGGCAAACATGTTACTTGTGCTCTTGCAATATGGCCATTTATACTTTGTGGAATATAATAAAAGCTACATTTTAAATAAAAATTGAACATGAAAATGAAATAGGGCAAACATGTTACTTGTGCTCTTGCAATATGGCCATTTATACTTTGTGGAATATAATAAAAGCTACATTTTAAATAAAAATTGGACATGAAAATGAAATAGGGCAAACATGTTACTTGTGCTCTTGCAATATGGCCATTTATACTTTGTGGAATATAATAAAAGCTACATTTTAAATAAAAATTGGACATGAAAATGAAATAGGGCAAACATGTTACTTGTGCTCTTGCAATATGGCCATTTATACTTTGTGGAATATAATAAAAGCTACATTTTAAATAAAAATTGGACATGAAAATGAAATAGGGCAAACATGTTACTTGTGCTATTGCAATATGGCCATTTATACTTTGTGGAATATAATGAAAGCTACATTTTAAATAAAAATTGGACATGAAAATGAAATAGGGCAAACATGTTACTTGTGCTCTTTCAATATGGCCATTTATACTTTGTGGAATATAATAAAAGCTACATTTTAAATAAAAATTGGACATGAAAATGAAATAGGGCAAACATGTTACTTGTGCTCTTGCAATATGGCCATTTATACTTTGTGGAATATAATAAAAGCTACATTTTAAATAAAAATTGGACATGAAAATGAAATAGGGCAAACATGTTACTTGTGCTCTTGCAATATGGCCATTTATACTTTGTGGAATATAATAAAAGCTACATTTTAAATAAAAATTGGACATGAAAATGAAATAGGGCAAACATGTTACTTGTGCTCTTGCAATATGGTCATTTATACTTTGTGGAATATAATAAAAGCTACATTTTAAATAAAAATTGGACATGAAAATGAAATAGGGCAAACATGTTACTTGTGCTCTTGCAATATGGCCATTTATACTTTGTGGAATATAATGAAAGCTACATTTTAAATAAAAATTGGACATGAAAATGAAATAGGGCAAACATGTTACTTGTGCTCTTGCAATATGGCCATTTATACTTTGTGGAATATAATAAAAGCTACATTTTAAATAAAAATTGAACATGAAAATGAAATAGGGCAAACATGTTACTTGTGCTCTTGTCTTTCTACAGAGTGCATAAAATCTTAAGATCTTGAAGTTTAATTTTTTATAATTTATTCCTGATTCATAAGAAACGCATTTATTTCCAGTTATTATTGAAACATGCATTATTTTCTTTTATTAATTATATGAATCATATTGCAAATATATGAAATTAAACAAAATCTGTAAAAACTATTAAATATTTTTGTTTTCAATTAATTAGCTGAACTAAGTTTAAAAAGCAATATATAAGCATTTTACATTGATATATGCTGAAATATAGAGAAAGGATGCCTTCAAATTTACATCAGTAATATTTATTAAAATATTCATTAACATGTTGAATAATAAAATATCGAATAAAATAATAAATAATGACATATATTTTTTACATTAAAAAGTTTTCATTTATTTTTTTAATTTACTTTTTCTAAATACTAATAAGTTACTTATATAGTGTTGAATCTTTAAAGCATTTTTATCGTAGTCTTTTAAAAGAAAATTAATGGCGACTAGAATAATACTTAAATATGTACCTATGTAATTTTGTGACACTTCATTACTGAATGATTCAAATACTTCACCTTGATTAATATTAGTGTCACATAAATTTTCTAATATTTCCTAAAGATGAGGAAGTACTATTAAGCAGACATATTTTAATCTTTCGCTAAATGACATAACATTTTTATCAGTGAAAATTGTTATCAGAGGATCATTATATTCTTGCAACCTCTTTGATAATTTCCATTTAAAACAAAACGCTATGCGTTTAATGATTTTTTTTAATTTATTATTTTTGTACTATTAATAACGTGCCCATCTTCACTTAAAAATAATTTAATATTAAAAATTGCAAGGAAAACAGTGATTTTTGCTAGAGTTATAGTGTAGGACTGATATCTATAATCTTATTAAACTCATGATGTTTCCACTCAATTTGTAGCCTTAACACTGCTATTAGTTAAAATTTGAAAACCCTTAACAATAGTTTGAAATAGTAATTGAAATAATGACAAAAGGAGATTATTTGGTGTGTTGCTTGTTTATTTTTATATTTCTATTTATAGCAATATATTTAATTTAGTGGAAAAAAATAATGATTTCGACTGAAATCATTAAATACTAAAAATGTTTTTTATTACATGTTATTAAATAGAACGACAGTATGTAACTATTTTTACTATTTTACATATTATTAAAACAGACACTATTTTTAATCTACTGTCATTCGAAATACTTTAGTTTAATATTTTGAATCTAATAGTAATATTACTACAAATAGTTTTACTGGATATTTCTCAAGTATTCTTTTCTTCCTTTTTAAATATATATTATTCTTTTTTTGTATTCTTTTTGTTGATTTTACCTTTAGTAACAAAAATGTCCCCTCTGTACATGATACTATGACATTCACCCCTTATAGTGCTGAATAGATATATCTTAAGTGTAACTGAGCATTAGAAAAAATAGTTTTCGTCTTGCTAATGATAATAATAAATATTTATAGTTATGTACATTCATATATGATATTTTGTTATTCTAAAACGGCGATAAAATTTAAGAAATAGTTTGTATCATTATTTATTTTTAGTTTAAGTACTTAAACTAATAATTTTTCAATGCTAAATGTTATTTTTAAAATGAATTTATTACTCTATTACCAAAGAATTAATTATACTCTTTATCACCAAATTTAATATTTATTTAAAATCCTACATTTGGATTGTGAAAAGATTGTATTTAATTTATTTAATCTTGATTCCTCATGGAATATCAGAACCACCATTTTATTATTTTCGTGATCTAGTTCATTCTCTAATGAATTCTTTTGTAAAGGAATTTAAACAAGCACCTATATATTCTAAAATATCTTTCCAACAATTTAACTGCAAAAAATAAACAACTTATAGGGTTTCTGAAATTTTGAAAAAAAAAGTTTCTGAAATATTAGTATTTTAAAGAATTTAAGAGTAACTATTGCTAAGAATTCATTTTAAATTAAAATTATAAAATAAAGATTCTTTGAAATAAAAAAAATCTTTTAATTGTTCTAAACTGAGCAATTTGGAACAAGTCAAATGAGTTCTTGTATTCAATTAAAAATTTTAGACACACTTATCCAAAGACAAAATATTTCTTCTAGTAAAATGTAAGGAAATGGGCATTTAGGGAAATAGCAGAACTCAAAAAATGGCTCTGAGCTAAACAGAAGTCTTTCAGCATCTTTTTCAGTTTATAAAAGGAAAAATACCATTCATTTTTAGAACCACCCGCGAAGAATAAGGGCCAGTCAAAAAAGATTTCCGTTCGCATTTTGAAAGCGATCAGAGCTCTTGTGCGTAGCCATTGGGGGAAACAAAATATTAAAGTATGAGAATAAAGTCGGCATGTCAGAACTTAGGTAAACTCTAAGCGTTTCTCCTTTATTCGATATAGAAAAATCTTTTCTCTCCTCCATCTAAAAAGAATTCATATTATTTAGATGCCTTAAGAAATGTTGAAATTATTTCCAGAATTTTAATTTTCTACTCTTGATCATTTTCTTCGAAAGATTAATTCAATAAAATTTATCTAGCGATTAATTTTAAACTATAATAAAAATTCATTGTTTAAATTTTTATGTTTATATCAATGTTTCGATATTATAAGAAGTTAATTGAAAATGCAATTCATAATAGTAGAATTTATATCTCTCGCATTGAAATTAATTAAATTATTTAATTCAATTTTAAAAAAGTCAAAGATTAAATTTAATGTTTTGTAATAAAATAATGAAGAAAAATAAGGTAAATAATACACATTTATATATTATTTGTAAAAATAGCAAATGATATGAAGAATGAAAAGAAATTTCTACTATTTAACAATTTCTTTATCAGTCAAAAAACACAGTGAGTTAGCTTTTCATTTTGTTAAGAATTATTTTTTGCATTTGACGTAATTGATACCGTGAGTAATGTAATGAAACACACACAATGGGATGGCAATATGTTCCAGCATGTAACCGTATATAATTATCTACCATTTGTCATTTGATACTCAGTGTCCACTTTGATTGACTCACGTTCATACATCATAATAAAGTTTCTATTTGTACAGATAAAAATGAAATATTTTTTTCTTATTTGTTTGATATTCATTAGTTTATTTGCTTATAGTTCTGCAGATAATTTTGCACATGATGTATCTACTATCGAGATTAAAAAACTATCAATAATTTAAAAAGATTGACAAACCATAACAAACATAAATGCTATGAATTGAGCGTCAGAATGATGATTTCAACATTTTGTGATTCTTGATGTTATATGATGAATTTTATATTTATATTATTATTTATCAAAATGAAAACATTTAACAGTTATAACATAAGCGTTAAAATCATATTAACACCTAACCTCTTTCGTGCATTAGTTTAGGAAATTTATGATTAAAATACAAGATTCCCATTAATTATTTTGCTAGCTGAGGAAATTAAGTATAGAAATTTATTAGTTTATTTTTATTCTTAAAGTAAAAAGTATACTAAAAGGAATCAAATTATTATGTTAAAAATAATTTTTAATGCAACGAGAAATATACAATATATATATATATATATATATATATATATATATATATATATATATATATATATATATATATATATATATATATATATATATATATATATATATATATATATATATATATATATATATATAAACCTTTCAAAAATTTTTTATTTACATTTTAATAAATGCATTGTATTTCCAATCATTACTTATAAATTAAATTTGTTCTAAGGGTAATTATTATGCTATTTTTTAACCATATTTATAAGCAGATTTTCCCATTTTTGTTGACAAACAATACTTTGAAAAGAGTGGAAAAATAATATTAAAGTGAAATCTGCATCTTTTAGAGAAATTTTGCCTGTTAAATGCAGAACGTTTACGAGAAATGTTTCTTGAAATTTTGAGATTATATCCAAAATATAAAATACTAGGACATTTAATCAAAGGAAGAAAAAAAGAAAAGAAATGAATAGCATTTTTAAAAGGTTTTTAAAACGAAATATGTGAAGTCTCATTTTTTTTTTACTTACAGTACAATAATAAACAATTAAATGCTGACAAAACAATAATTTAATTCATAGCAGAGAAGGAAAAATTAACTTAATTTGTTGATCAACAGCTCCATGGTTATCAATAGTCAAAATCAACTGGATCTTTACTTGTAATACTGAGTAAGTCTGATTGATTGTCACCTGTACACAATAATGCCGGTATGTTACCACAATATTCAGATCTCAAATACTTATGAACGATTTGTTTTGAACAATTTGAACTTAGAGAAGAAACAGCTTCTTTTATAGTACTATACATATATATATATATATATATATATATATATATATATATATATATATATATATATACATAGTTTAGTTGTATTTCTGATAATTTCCCAAAATATGTGATGTATAGCTAAATTGCTTCATAATAATAATGCTAATAATTTTAACTGAATAATTAGATATTTAACTGGTTACAATTTTGAATTTAAAAGGGATGAATTATTTGTATTATATATACAATGCATTTTTATTTGATTCATTAATATTTTATAAGGTTAACTATTCATTTGATTATAAATTGTGGTTTTATTCAGAATATATTTGTTTTTAGTTATTTATATTTTAAATATAAGTTATCTAGAACAATATTCGTGTGCATGTAAGCACCTTATCCTTATGAAAATATTTTCATACTCTAAAAATATCAATGGCAAAAATCAATGATTCATTATTTGAAAGCTTATGTATGTACATAATTTAGAAATAAATTCAGATATAATTCAAATAAGAACGAATCAAGGAAATTGCGCAAATCTTTTAAAATTAGATACGTATCTAAAGATCTTTTGGTAGCATAAAACTTCATAATAATTGATGGATTTAATATTGTAAAATAAATACTAAGATTTTTGAATATTGTATTTAAAATTATTTTATCATGCATATTAAAGGCAAAATTTTCAAAGTACTCATAATTTTTAATAGCGAATTGCATTAAAATGTTGAACAATAACAATAAGGATATGCAATTATTTAATATTTCAATTAAATATGCGTATATAATTATGTTTAAATGAATTTAGTCAATAAGTAAAAATGTTTTTGAAATTTTTCCAGAGAAAATCAACTACCTGCGGAATAAATAGTACATTTATTTTCAATGCATATCTAACATTATGCATTTTACATATTTTACTTTTACAATTTTAAATGATTGATCGAGAATTAATTTTTCAGCAAGTTAATGCGTATCCTCGTAATTGATTAAATTGACATTATTAATTATTACTTTTTTAGTCAATTTTATGTATAGAAAAAAATATATTTGTTACATTGATAAAACTAGTAAATTTTTTAAAAATAAATTTGCTCTTTTCTTTAACAAAATGTGACTCCAGCTACAGTTCCTTTAAAAATTTTCGTTCTTATAACGCTTTTTTTCATTAACAAATCAATAGAATATTTTGCTATTTTATTCCACATTACTTTTTTGAAGAGTCCCATCTAAAAATAATGTAATGAATAAAATTTTTATGGTTTATTTTGCTACTTTTAGCACAATTTAAGACAAAAGCTTCATTATTGGATGTAGAGAATTTCTTTTTTTCAGAAAAAATATTTCAAAATGTTATTTTTTGATCAGGAATTTTTTACATGTACACTTAATTTATTTAAATTTTTTTATCGGCTATGAAGCGTCTTAACACAAAATTTAATTCTGCTTTGAGCCAATTATTATTTCACCTTTTCATTATTCAGAATATTAAAGATATTATTCTAAATAAATTTATTGACAATAACATGATAAATTATCTTAGTTAATACAAATTGATTATCGAAGAAGGATTCTTGAATTACTGTTCCAAAAATATAAAAATAATAATTGATGTTTTAAATAAATTATTCATTATGCAGATATAACAATTTGAATTGCTTAATTTAATCAAATATATATTATGTGAACTTTAAAAGTTATCTAGCTAATTCACAATCAATTTCAATTTAAAAAAACTAAAATTTCCGAATTTCTTAAATTAAATTTTGTATTTATATTAAATTTTGAAATGTGGAATTTAATTTTAATTTCAATAAATAAATATATTTTACCTAAAAATCTACTCAATTTATGCTGCTGTATGCCTTTTCCTCAATTTATTTAATATAATACTACATTTAAACAATTAATAATTATTTGATTTTACAAGACAAAAAATATGTGGAAAATACTTTTTATATTATGGTTTCTTAACTCACTTAAATTAGAAACTTTCAACTAAATACATTAATGAAAAATACAAAAATAAACCAAACCACTAGTTTTCAAAGTTTATAACACATTATTTTTTAAATGATTATAAAATTCTTTGAAACTTTTTTTTTAACAAATTACCAAATTTTTTCAAAGCATGTAAAATTTAAAATAATATTTCTAATGTATTAATATAAAGTAGAAAAAATGTTATCTTAGCGATTAACATTTTGTTGAATTTATATAAATTGTTCTCCATCTAACTAATATAACCCGTGAAAGTTATATGAATTAAATGGAAAATTGCTTATATTCCTAAAATGTTATTTTGCTTAAAAATGAAAAAAATAATTTATATTTATTCCGTCACATACTGAATAAACAAACGTAAATAGCAAACATATTCATGAAAGTTGTGCTTCTTTCCAGTAATTCGATTTCCATGAATGTTATTTTTGCTTAATCCTTTTAAGAATTCTAAATAAAGAAAAACAAGCAAACCTCCTTTTTCTACTTCTTACTTCCTTATTTCAGACTTTGAACAGAAATCCCCTGTCAGATTTTGTTTAGTTTTGTGAAATCTATAGCACCCGTAAGAGAGGAAAAAGTTCTATCTAAGTTCAGAATGAATACGTACTATTCTAAAAAAGGGAAAAAATTGAGAGGTAAACTAAGAACTTTAACTCTGTTTGAAAGGAAAAAAGTTAGGAAAGGAATTTTTTCTTGGTAAAAGAATCGAACAATCTTTTACCTTTGGTGTTGATGCGGTTTATTTATTTGTTTGTTTTTCCAAGTAGATCCACCCCTTCTTCTTTGTGGTTGAATAACCTTTATTTTTATGTATATATATATATATATATATATATATATATATATATATATATATATATATATATATATATATATATATATATATATATATATATATATATATATATATATATATATATATATATATGTAATTTGATTTAAAGTTTTTATTTTTTATTTATGAGATATCATTCAATTGTGAGAAATTGCCATGTGAAATGAAATAGAATGTGAAATTTCAGATATATTTCCAACAGAACATTAACCAGGGAATCTAAAATAATAAAAATTGCTGAAGTTGCCTTATCATACACTGTCATTCGTGGAATTAAACAAATTCTTTCCTTGTATATTTATTAACAAAATTTTAACTAAGTATTCAAAATATAATTTTTTGCATTTATGATTGATAGTTTATGAAATAAGTATGCGTACTGTTAAATCTTATAATAACGTGTTATAAATGAAAAAATGCTATGTTAAATACTTATTTTAAATAAAATGTTTATATATTCGTATTTCCTTCGTTTAGATTTAATTCGTGTTGGGTTAAAATTATTGCAGTAAAAAACTTTTAGTATTTTCTTAATTTCAGTTAATATCACTAATAAAGAATTTTTTTTAGAAAAAATATCTAAATATTTTTTTCTAAAAGAAACAAGGTACCTTTCATAAATATTTTAAGATTTAAAATTTGATAAAGGAAATATAATTATAGTGTATTCTACGCAATCCAATTTCATTCATGTAACCTTAGATAATTTCGGAGTCGACGTTAAATAACCAATCACAAAAGGCATGACAATACAGCTGAGGGTATTTACAGGGAGTGTTAGGACATTGGAAAAGAATGCAATCGTTGGCGTAATGCATAAACGGAGCGATTTATCTTATGTCCAAAAGAGCACGATTATTTACTTTCGGGCTTAGGATGGAAGCATTTCTGAAATTGCTAAGTTTGTAAATTGTTCGCATGCCACCGTGGTAAAAGTATACCTTTCATGGCAAAATGAGTGTATCCAAAATCAACAACATGGCAAATGTGTTACACCACATGTCATACATGACAGAGAAGAATGACAGCTGTGGAATTACCTTCGGACCAATTGATGAGCTACGTAGATAAATGTTTTGTTCGATGAACCAAGAGGCTACCAAGAGTGTTTCCTAACTTGCTATTTATTAAATATTCCTGAGTCTGTGCTTCCGAAGCAGACTCCTGGTTCACGCACGTATGCTGACTGCTGTTCATCATTGACGCAGGCTGAATTTCTTCTCGAGTTGCGCAAGTGGACTTCCACTGACTGGTGATAGGTAGCGTTTTCGATAAACCATCTTTTATATTCCATTAGATAGATAGATCTTGACATGTACGATATGATAATAAACGACCTGCAATAATTGCCAGAGTGGTCCAGGCTGAAGGCGGGAGCCTGCTAGTCTGGGGAATGTTTCCCAATCATTCTCTCGGTATACTTATAATTGTTATTTTTAACAACGACGGGTACTGGGTGACTATCCCTTTGACACAAACAATGCCTGAATTTGCTACTCATTTATCGTTACCCAGTGGGCACCTGTGGACCAAGTCACAAGTTACGGAGGCAAGTAGCATTACCCACACCATAAATTATTTTATAGGTGAACCACATTCATGTATCATCTCAGAAGAAAGGAAAAATAAACACAGAGTGAAAGAAGCGTCCATGTCTGAACCGGGATTTGAATTCGGGAACAACAGCAAATGAGTCAGGAATGCAAATCACACAGCCATCACCAGGCTTTACTTATCATTGTGGAAAGCACGATGGATCAATATAAGTACGCATCTGTTCTTGATGACCATTTCCACTCCTACATGCACATTATTTTTCCTGATAAAAATGTTATCTACCAAAAGAAAAAATGTGAGGTTTCACACAGCTTCCAATGCACGTGCCTGGTTCAAAGAGCAAGAGCATGAGTTTACGGTTTTCTTTTGGCGAACAAACACACTTAACTGAAACCCACCGAGAATCTGTGAGGATATCTCGATCTTCAAGGATCCTCATCCACGTAATCCATTACATCAGGCATGGGATTAGAGTTAGCATGAAATTATTTGATATAAAAATTGTTTTTTATTTCAGAAAGTCATCAAATAATTAATATCTACTTTATTCATAATACCATAAAATGCAGTTGGCAAATCACAAATGTTTTTAGGGCAATAATTGTTGCCCAATGAACTATATCTCGCAGTAAAAAAAATCGAAGAACAAAACTTTCAGAAATAAGTACATCTGCTTGTGATGAAAATTCAAATGACAAGTATAACAACTGCTTATTGCTTGTGGTTAATTTTTTTGTCTCTAGAAATTAATCCAATCGGGATAACGTATTGATTTTTAATTAATTTCATCTTTCAGTAAAGTGTAAATTTAAATTATTATGTAAAATGCACAAATTGAGTACTTTATGATAATGATATAATTATAATTTCAGTTATTAAATAAATACTTTTTCTTTACGCTATTTACTATTTATTCCATCAATATTTTACTGAGAGGTAAATTAATAATCTCCTTATTCATTCAAATATATGATATTAATAATTTTATCTGCATGTTTCACGTCTATGTATTATAAAATGAAACATGCTCTTCTAATTTTTAAAATGTTATTATTAAATTCAACATACTCGCGTTCTGAGATTAAAACTATGGGGTACATTTTTATTTCAAATATATAATTATATTTAACAATATAATATACCCTAGCAATTAATTAAATCAAAGTTATACGCTTAAAATTTATAATAACAAATGATTCTCATAGTTAGTAATTATATTCACAAATGTATTTTTTTGAAAAATAACTATCTAACATTTTGATTTCCTTAAAATATTATCATTAATGCTATTTTGATAGTGATTCCTGTTTGATTTAAATTTTCTCTATGTGAATATAGTTTAATATACTTAATTAAAACCACAAAACGATTTTCTGACAAATTACGAGATAAGATTCAATAACTTTATTGAATACATATTATTTTGATTGCCATATTAAAATTTATATTTTTTAGAATAATTAATATGAAAATTACTATTGTGTGTTTCTGAAAGAACTAATTAAAATTTTTATATTATTTGAATAATATTATTTAAAAATATTTCGAAATATTTGGGGTCATAAAATAAATTAGTTTAAAGAAATTAAAATTATAAAATATAATTTTCATATATAAAAATTTGTATGCCGAATTTATCAGATTTTTTTAAATATAAAATTGTAATATATAATTGAATAACATAGAACTATTTTTAAATACAGATTTAATAATATATATTTCGGATTATTTTCTGATCAAACTGATGATAAATCTACAGATTAAAGGCTAAGAATAGTTAGAGGCTTAAAAATACAGAAATAAGTAAATAGAAACAGAATAACAGAAATAAGAAATAAGTAAGCTACATAGTTTATTACTGAAGCCACATGTGACTTATTTTGCGTTCGGACAACGGTCATTAAATCGTGACTAGATTGTGCTAAGCGGGCTGATTCTTTGACTGAGGACAGTAAAATTCACCTTCTCTTAGAAGATCAAATTGGCAATTGGTGGTGATATTTATTAATTCACATTTTCAGAAAAAATAGTTTAACTTTCTTAAAATGATAAATGTCTAAGTTAATTTTTAATCTACGCAAATTAAGACGTATTACTTTACCAAAATTATCAAAAGGTTTATATAGATAGATAGATAGATATATAAGTTTATATATATATGTATATATATAAGTTTATATAGATAGATAGATATAGATAGTTATATATCAGTGGTTTGTAAATAGTTATTTTTCTTCTTTAACTAAATCTGAGTTTCAAATAATTTATAATTTATACACGAAATTAGGTCATTTTAATTTACCTGTCATTTATTTCTAGTTTTCTGAGTACAATCATTTAAATAATCTTAACATAATTTTTTTATCAGTTTTCAACTGGGTATTTGTTTAGTTACTATATATAATGTATTGTACCTAATAAATGAAAACATTCATAGAAGATTTTTTTAATTAGTCATAGTTGATATGTTTCTGACTCTACAAATTTGTAATCTCCAAGGAAGATTTTATTTAATAATATAAATAATATATTTGTGGGAATGCCACTGTAAAACGTCAAAATGAAAACACTTTTTGATGACTGAAAATTTTTATTGCTTTTCAAATTGAATCAAATCCTACGACAGAAATTTAATAATAATAATTAATATATATATATATATATATATATATATATATATATATATATATATATATATATATATATATATATATATATATATATATATATATATATATATATATATATATATATATATATATATATATATATATATATATATATATATATATATATATATATATATATATATATATATATATATATATATATATATATATATATATATATATATATATATATATATATATATATATATATATATATATATATATATATATATATATATATAAAGAAAAGTAAACACAAACCCACAGTAGGTAGAATACCATATATAATACCATCACCAGCAAATCTGAATGAATTAATATATCAGAATAAAGGTAAAGTTGCCAAAAGTAAGTTTTAAATTGAAATAGAGAAATATGTGCCAACAATAATTAAATTCAAAGTAGTTTAGACACATTTGGTATACATGAAATTTAAATGTGTTTAAGGAGATTTAAGACAAAATTATGTTTAATGTGATAGAAAGTGAAAAAAGTGAATGTAGGTGTTTTTGGGATTCTTGTAAGAACTTCAATGCTTGCGTGGACCTTCTGTGTTCTTTATGCTTTTTCTTTTAATACGAACACACCTCGGGGGAATTGTTTGAAGAGTTTTGGACAATTGTCCTTCGTGCATGTCAGAAAAGAGTGTTTATTTTGCATAGCTGACCATCTCCCTCGTGATGAAGACGTGGCCCCTGTTTTTTTCCTATTCTTTGTATTGTATATTTTAGTAATTTTCAAATTTGGCCTTTCTATTTCTTGTTTCTCATATTTTATCGTACTAACTATTTGATACTACGTTTTACTATTGATAGAGATCAAATTGTATTTGACGCAAAGCTTATAAATAATTTCAATGATATGTATTGCTTAAATTTAAATTAAACTTAATTTATATTGAAATTAGTTATCTCATATTGGTATGCTACAGCATTTACAACTTAATTCATATTGTAAAACACAGGAAATTAATTAAATATAATCGTTTTGATAATAATAATGTAGTATATATCCAAGGTTTTTCATAAATGTAAACATACTACTATGCTTAGTAGGCATGTATTATTTTTTATATAAAAGTTTATTATTAATATGCAATAATTTTTAACAAACCAAATAAAAAATACTTTTAATTTTTTTCGCAGTAGAGTAAACAGTTAAGTTAAATTACTGAAAATATCTTGTTTAAAAAATGCTTAAAATTTTAGTAAGTATCGTTTTACTAAATACTATATATTGTGCTAATTATATAAATGAAATAATTAAAAAATATATTGCGCTAATTTCAATAAAATATATTTGTATAGTGGACACTATATATTCAACTACTTACTCTAAAGAAATGATATTGCATGCATAAAATATTTATAAAATGTAAAATAACAACTGAATTATTTCAGATATGTGTGATAAATTAATTTCAGTTTATATTATATTCGTATTCGTAACTCCAAATTTTAGCTTGAACAAAATATTGCAATAAAATTATTATTAAGTTAATTTTAGTTCTTTACTACTTCAGTTTTTTGTTTCATTTATTTATGGTATATTGAAAAAAAAGGATATGTAATGAAATATTATACTTATAATATAACAGAAAGAGTGGAGAAAAGTGAAAATGTTTTTTTGAGAAAATGATGAGAGCCTTCAAAGGCCGAAAAGGTATGCATTATTCATTTAAATTGAGACAGCTTTGTAAGCATCAGAAACTTAAGTATTTTCGCCTTTCTTACAATGAAAAATAATTTTTAATTAATCATTACTTGTCTTGATTTAATCACCAATTGCAAAACTAAATGTATTTTCAAAAGAATACTCTTAAATTTTTTGTATTTTGAAGTTAATTTACAGAATTGTTCGCATTATTCATACAATTATATCGATTGATTGGTTTTGTTGATTTCGATTCATATAATCTTAGTAAAGTTGCAGGAATGTAGGTATAAATAATTTAACTGAAGAAAAATTATTTTTCCAAAATTAAAATTCATCATAAAAATTCTTCAGTAATTAAAAACACGTTAACAAAATGCAAAACACAGTACTGAGTAATGTTAATGATATTATATACTATTACATTATGGTAATAGGGAATTATAAAATATTTTTTAAATGGAATGACGTTGAATATTAACACGCATCTTATATATTATCATTTTGAATTAAAGAATTTGATATTGATCCCTTTATCATTCGAATTAAAATTAATTTTTTATTACACTAATTCAGAAAAAGAAAAAATTAAGAGTTTCTAGACAAACCAATTGCACAGTTTTAACTGTGTAGGTGTTACAAGTTCACAGCTTGTAATTTATTTCTAATTAGTTTGTTTTAAAACTATTTTTTATAATTTTACCTTATTTACTTTCACAATTTTTATTTATTAAAAAAATTAAGTTTGATTCCCTTTTTGCCTTTTACTAGTTGACTATTTTATTATTTAATGTATTATTTTTTTAATATTAACGTAGTACTTCATGTTCCATCCATAAATTAAAATTATATACATGTTCCATAAATTAATAATAATTATTAATATTCTCTTATTTAAGAAATAAAACTACAATCGTACTTTTATGAATAATATATTTTTGATATCCTTTTAACACGTGTTTCGAATTGACAATTTTATTGTAATTTATGATGCTGGTGATAGAAATTTAGTAATATAGTAACTGTCCTTCTATTTTTTGTATAAAGTTTATATTTTTCACAAAATGTTTCTTGAACACAATGATGCAAGTTTTCTTCTTAAAAGCAGATACGTATGTTTTTTTCTTGATACAAGTAAATCACATAATTGCTAAGAAAGTTTCTTTGTAGTAAAATTTTATGGTCAACAAATATGAAGCAATTAAACAATAAATTTATTTTACAAATATAACTTTTATGTATATTTGCTAAATAAATTTACTGTTCAAGAATTAATAAAATTAAAAATTGTAACATAATATAATGAAAAACATTACATTAAATTAAATGTCACTATGATTTAAGCTTGCAATTTATTTCTCCTCTAAAAATGCGCTCTTAAATGTTTACAGTGGAAAAGTGGTTTTGAACACTTTTTGATAAAAACTTGTGTTCTGAACATTGAAAACGTATAAAAAATAACTTGTATAGTTTATAAAACACATCGTGATAAAAATGTTTACTAAAACCAATATAACTTAATACACATACAAATTTCAGGAAGTATTGGCAACAGAAGATTGAATTTAATTGATGAAATACTTATTCATATATAATTTAGATACAAAATTGTATTTTAACACATTTCTAATATTTATTATGTTGTTTATTTTAGATAATATATAATAAATTATTTTCACAGTAAATCTATACAATCTCTTTTTCTACCTATTCTTTCTAAAACTTTTTTAATGTTTGAAATTAATCTAAGCATTATTTATTTTGTTGCTATCATTTAGAAGCAAATTTACTTTTATAGCACTTATTAAAAGAAGATTAAGTGATTCATTATTTTAATAACTACTAGACAATCACAAATGGACTCAAAGATTCAACTGGAGTTTGATACATTTACTAGTTATTAAACTTTATTTTATATAAATTTTTTTCCTGCCAAACTCTTATTTAATTTTGTTTTTAAATGCGATTTTGAATATTTTTATGTAATGTACATTTTATTAAGAAATTTTTCAAATTCGTTAATTGTGAATTTTAAAAGAAAAAAAAAGAAATATTTCACTCCACAAAAGTTTTTTTTTATCTAATACTAATAGTTTAAAAATTTTATTATAGAATCGTCATTGAAAAAAGGAAATAGAATTTTCTTTTTGTTTTTTTCTCTGCATTTATTTAAACTTTTTTTGTGATATAAAAAATAAAAAGCCTATTTAATTTAATTATTGCACAGTTAAAATTCACAACAAAATCACATATTTTACATTAAAAACTTTGCTGCATTTTATTGTTGATAAATATGAATTACAAAATATCATAATATTAATATTTAAACTCATATTTGCTGTGAATAACTATTTTGTATAAAATATATGATAAAATACTATAATTTAATTTACTCAAAATGCTTAAAAATAATTTATTCATTTTTATAACTAACATTTTTTAAAAGTAAATATAGTTTTATTAAGAAACCAGTTTTTAAAATAAGTCAGTACAGGTATATTATTTATTGACATATGATAACATTTTTAAGACGTTTCTTGATGTTTTTCAAATTTCACGAAAAGGTGTTATAAAATAAGATAGCATTTAATATTTTCAAAACTTACCTTTCTCAAATCAGGTTGCCGTCCTAAAGCTTCATAAATAGTGTCTGTATAGGCCATATTTATTGCCACAGTCACAATAAAACTCAGGATAAACCAGAAACGCACGAATTCCATGATTTATTGGTAGAGCGAAATAAAAATGTTAATGCGGAATTCCTCGTTTTATCATGCAGTTCTAATCAAAATTTACTCTTCGAAAAGTTTTCAAAAAATCTTGCATCACTCACAACATTTTTGTGGAAGAAGAAAAGTTAGTTATTTTTTTTTTTACTCAATGACACTTCTAAGTTTTTAAAGAAAAATTGTAAAAATAACTTTTCCTCCTAAACAGGGAAAGTATTGCGGTGAAGTCACCACACAGGTAAAAGAATAACCTTCAGAAAATTTGATCTAACGGAGCACAATTCTTCGTACGGCTGCCTAAAACCCGCGAATGGTTGCTCTGTATTGTGAATTCCTATACCTCTTTAGGGTTGCCATATTTAGTAATATTGGCGCTAGCTCGCCAAACACATGAGACTTCTGTCTTCATTTGTCAACACCTACTTTTGTTGAAAGATAATAACAATCGAAGAAGGAACGTTAAGTAATTTCTCAAACATTGTGAGTGCCCTTTTCATTCATGGCAATAATTACTTCGCTCATTATGGAATATTCTTGCTAGCGTACTTTTAAAATTATGGAATAAGCGAGAAAATAACCCCTAGCACGTGACAATTTTTTTAAAAATAAATTGAATAATGATGACTTTTACATTAAAAGAAAAGTGGGGATGAGTTATTTACATTCTTTTCTCACTGAAAATAAAAGTTTTCACAAAGGTGAAAAATTGAGAGTTAGTAATTTATTTTTGTAAGCCTTTTATTATTACTTATATTTTTAAAAAATTATTTCTTACCAAATTTAAAAAAAAGGTTTAATTAATTCAAACCTATTGTCTGATAATTTCATACATAGTTATTTACCATTCAAATAAATTTTTTTGCTCTGATGATTAATTAATCCTTGCAAGATTAACTTATTCGTGATTGCTATGTAATTATATTTACCATTTAATTATTTTGTCATTTTATTTACCATTTTCCTTATTCTCATTGAAATACAACTGTATATAAATAATTTAATGACATATTTCCATGCCTTATGAGAATACACTTTGTACATATTATCAAAAAGAGAATTGCATATAATTGGTAAAATATTTATAAAACGATAACTTCATCCGATAAAAAATTACTTTATAATGATAATATATATTCTTTTTATTTAAAATTCTTAAATATATGGAGCAAATTTGAAATATAATGAAATGCTTTCAAACACTTATAATGAGAGAAAATATTGAGAAAATCTTATTTTTGAACTGTTATTCATGTAATAATTTCTAACATAATTTTTGCTTAAGGCATTTTACTATTAAACTACTTTTTATATTTTTGCCTTTTCTTAGTTTTATACTCATAATCATTAGCATATGTTATTCTAAGAGTTTATTTTACGTAAAATTGATCTTGAATAATTTAAAATGTTAAGAATAAATCGCACTTTCACCCAATTATAGTATCTTAAGAGATTGTTTTCAAATTATTGAAACAAATTTTGATGTTTTCTTCATGTGCATTTGAAAATAATAAAAAAACAACAATATGATTAATACATTCATTAAAATTACTTCAGAAAAATAATATTAAATTAATTAAATACATTACGATCATACATTTTAAATAATTTTAAATTGTTGGATTTCATAATATTATTATAATTTATAATTAAGTATTAAATAAGGAAAATATATGGGTGAATAATTTTTATTTCCTGAAATGTTTCAAATGAAAATTTCTTAAATAAATAAATAAGCTTTAAAAATATATTATACGATTAATTATTGTTGGCATATGAAATGTTTTAATAATTTAACAACTTTTACGGCTGATTAGTATTGTCATTAAGGTAAATTTTTACAAACAAATAGAGAAATCTAGCATTTGACTTAAAACAATTACAAGTGAAAAACTATTTGATTTGCGAATAAAAATTATTTAAATATTCTTGAATCACATATAAATGCTTAAGAAAATTCTGATTTTCGTATTGTATTAATTAATTTTTAAATATAATTTTCAGATTTTATGAATGATTATGCACTTACCAGATATAAATATATTTTAAATATATTTCTCTATAACATGAATAAATAAACTCATATAAGGATGAAATATAAAAAAGTTATCTGTAATAAATATATTATAACTGTATTTGTGTTTACGGATACACTTAGCATTAAATATTGATGTATTCGTGATATATGCAAAAACTATTCTTCAATCTTGTTGACTCAATGGGGATTCAAGAATCATGTGATCACATGATTAGCCAAATAAGATATGTTTTGTAAATTATATAAAACATTTGGTATATAATATATAAGAGGTCACAGAATGTACATATATCAATTCTTTAAATATTTGAATTGTAGTATACATTGTAATAAATGTTGTTGTTGTCCTATGCCAGAAAGGCTAGCGATTTAGGGTGCGCTGCTCCGCTTTTCCAACTGAACCATATTTAGGTGCGGAGTCCGACTTCCTCAGTACACACATGTCATTGGTACCCGTTTATAGCGTAGGTAATCATTCATACAAAGAAAGGACAAAGACAAGACACATATAGAGAGAGAAAGTACATCCATGCCCGAACTGGAATTCGAACCCAGGACCTCCCTATCAGGCGCTCTGACCACTATACAAGTTGAGCGGCATTGTAATATATATATGCAATGGTCTGTGGATTGTTTTGAAAAAAATAAAGTTAACAAAAATTAAGACTTTCCTTGGTTAAATATGCGAATAAATTTATTATTTTCAGCTTCTGTACATTGCTCTTTTTTATGAAACAATGTATATTCCTAGTATATTTTATCATTTATATAATATTATGTAACATTATAAACCATTTATCAAAGTGTTTGCCTTTCTAATATTATTTTAAACACTGAGTCTTAATAATTTACAAATTTTAATTATAATTTTTTCAATCATGAATTATTTAATAAAGAATTATTTTTAACAACATTATATTACAGTCTTTATAATTACAAGTCGGGCAGTGAAAATGAGCTTTATCTGAAACTGAAAATATTTTTATAAATAAGTAATTCATAAAAACTCGGCATAAAAAGAATAATCAACTTGATTATTTCTCAACTCCTAGATATTTTGCTAACAACTTCTTTAATTAAAGTGACAATATCGTTTATGCTCCTTTCTTTTTTTACAGCTAAGCTTTTCTTTGCGCTAAGGTTATTAAAAGGGTGAAAGAAAGCCAGCTAAAATAAATTATATTTTTTTGATGAATATAATTTAATTATGGACGAAATAGAAAGACCTCTATCAATGAAATTAATGAACTGAGAAGTAATAAATATTCTATGATAGTATAACCAAAAAAAGTGGTTGTATGTTGAAAATGAAACTTAAATTATTGATTTTTTTCAAATGACATATTTATTAAATTCATTAATTTGATAATAAATTTATGCTGATGAGATAATTCTATTAAGAAATAATATTTAATTTCTCTATTGTTAAAATTATGTTAAAGAAATTGATTGTAAGAATTATGATTGATTAATAAAATAAAAACAACATGCTACATTTTTTTATTTCTATAACACATATAAGATTTAAATGAATTTATGAAAATTTAATTATGGCTTAAAATTATTTTTTAATATTATTGACATAAATATACTATATGAGTATTTAAACCATGCATTAATATTTGTTATAGAATATTTTCTTGACATTGCTTTTCTGAAAATTAGTTTGCGTTATTTTGCTCCGTCTGGTTTACTTTAACCTAATTTTAACTATTTTCTTCAGCGTGGAAGATTAATTATAAAACTTTCAATAAAATGTAATGAATTTGCCAACATTAATATTTACAGTTAAATAAGTAAGGATACATTATTTATTATGTTAAAATATTTCACTGATCAATTTGACAAATATATTCACATTTTCTCATAAACATGTCCTTAAATGTTTCAAATCATATATTACATGACAGAACATTTTATACTCGTAATAAATATCTTAATATATATAATCTAGTAATAAATATCTTTATAAGCTAACTTTTCAATTGATGACTTTCAATCAACATCTAAAATGTGTTTTCATTATATATTTAAATAATTTTCAATAATAAATTTACAAACATTATGAATATTTTAATGAAATAATATAATTTTTAAATCATTCATTCATAATAATATTATAAATTTAAATATAATTTTCTATCTTTTGCATTTACTTTAACGATAAGCATAAATACACATTTGAATTGGTTAAATCTTTGTTTTTATAAAACATGTAAAGTCATTAAGACTTTTAAATTGTAACATTTGAATAATGACAGTTTTCATTATTTTCATCACAATTGTTTGTACAATTTCCAAAAGAATCTAAAGTTTGAATGTGACATCAGTGATATTTGGTTTCTAATTCAGTTTTGTTGAATAGTTTTTATACATGTCTTTGAATAAATCATTAAATACAGTATAGTTGAAGAAATAAAAAATGGAAAAAAGAAAAAGATACGGGAAATTCTTTTAAAGTAATTGCATAATTTTATTACTAAAATTTCTAATAATATCAAAATAGCAAATATATGTTAGTAAAATAATCAAAGAATTTACTTATAATTTCATAATTATAAGCAAGATATTCATTGTTAATTCATGAAATACTAGATAAAAAATTCACTGAGAATCGTGTTTCTAAATGCATATTTTATAAAATAATGCATATAAGCAGATATTTTACACAAATTTTATGACTTTCAGTGCATAAATTTAATCACGAAAAAAGAGAAAAAATATGCTCCAAATTTTATCGAATAAAACAGTTTTATTTAAATACTTTCATTAAGCATTTCATAATGGTCGTTGTCATTATAAGGTATTTCAACATCTACTGAGTAAATTACCTAAGTGGAATGCTTTTCTCTAACAATAGGCATTATTGACTTGTTGCAAAGAAGAAAATCCAGGAAATTCCCAAGTACTTACTTCGATTGTTTTGCGTGCATGATGCAGAAGTGTGGACCTTGTGCTCTTGAGAGCAATATCTTACTACTGGTCATGGTGAGACCCTACACAAACATTTAGACACCGCATAATGGAAAGCCAAACGGCCGAAATCCATTGTGGCAACCTAGACATCTTAGAATCCATTTTAGCAACTTAGACATCTTAGAAGATTTTTCAGGAATATAAGGCTGCGTTTACATGTTACAAAGAAGAATACATAGAAAACATGCAAGCATCAACCCAAACAAATTGTTTATGCCGGATATACAACGACAATATACATCGTCATCAACAATATATATATATATATATATATATATATATATATATATATATATATATATATATATATATATATATATATATATATATATATATATATATATATATTTACAGAGGATAATCATTAATTAAAATCAAATAAATGATTAATTCTTAAAAAAATTATATTTTGAAACTTATTAAAAATTAAGAACAAATTTAATGTTTTTAAAATGCTTCTCTATGAAATTTAAAAAAAATGTTGATACATAACTTTTTACAATAAAGGTGCAAATCTTTTTTAAGTATTGTGTAAGAGTGTAACCACTATAAATATATGAAGTTTATGTACATCTAAAAGAGTACTCTTTCAAAACATTACTGCATTAAAGAAAATTATTGATAGAAAAATATTTTTATATTTGAAATGAATTTTTTCCATTTTGTTTGTGTCCTTAATGATTGTAGAAATACGGAAATTGGAGAGTTTTGAGAGCATCCTATATATATATATATATATATATATATATATATATATATATATATATATATATATATATATATATATATATATATATATATATATATATATATATATATATATATATATTATATATATATATATATATATATATATATATATATATCAAAGATTAAGTTATTTAATTAAAAAAACAAATTATTTAATCCTAGACAATATTTAATGACTAATTTTAATAATTACATAACGAAAAATGAACATAATAATGAAATGAACAAGAAGTAATTTGAACTTCGTTAAAAATCTTGATATAATACAATTAAAGAGGGGTGATAATAATATATTTATTTCTCAACAAAGTATGAAAATATTTGTGGTTAGTAAAAAAGTAATAAAACTGAGAAAAAAAGTAAAATGTGCTAAAAATGCCAGCTTAGTAACAGAATGAAACTGGATAGTTTAATAGTTGCAACCTGCAGTAGGTTGTTTTATCATACAGAAGGCTGTAATAATAAACCACCAAATCACTTCCTGTCAACGTAAAACCTTCCAGATGAACAAAACGCTCAGAAAGAAATAAAATAAATAACTCGTTGAAGTTTTTCTAACAAAGCCAGTGAGGGGGAGGAATTTTACGAGACAAAAGGCAGCAGTCGAGAATGGTTCAGTTTGTTTTGTATTTTGTTTGCGGGCTTTTTATGTCCCATGAGTCATTGTTCGATGACAGGAATTTGTTAGGATGCCGGCGTGCAATAGGCAGCTGGGGCGTTATCTGAGTAATCAATTATATCGATAATTTGTCTATGATGCTACTTTAGTGTCTTAGTATTTATCACATGTTCTTTTATTTGCATGTTGCAATTATCCATGCAAGAAGAAATTCATTTGTAAAGTGAAGGAAAGTATTATCATGTTTTTGCACTCACTCATTGTTAATCATTCATATTTTAACTAATAAATGTATTGAAAATAATTCTTATCTGTCTACTGATTAATGTTTAGCTCAGAATTAGGTGTTTTGTCGCTTTCCCTTCAAATATTGAGGAAATCAGCAGCTGTACTTAAGCGATATGTACTTTTATTCAAATTATTATTATGACAGCAAAGAAATAAATATTTCCCATGGAATATATTTATCTTTGTGTAATTAAAAATTTATTTAACACATTTTTTAAAAATATAACTTTCAAATTAAGTATTATTTGTTAGGTATTTGCCGATGTATTTAAGATTTTAAATTATTGCATTAAAAAAATAATTTTTATTTTAATATTCTTATTTACTAATACTCAAAATTTAATGGGAAATCAAAATCGGATTTCTCTAATTATCACTGAAGGCTGATAGACTCCAAAGTAATTACAATAATCTTTATATTCCAAAGAAACTTTCACATTTGCATATAATATAAATAAAACCATCACTAAACTACTAAAAACAAAGAAGTTAAAATCTTTATGTAAATTAAACAATGTTTTTTTAATTTAAATTGCATTCGTAATATAATTTGAACGTATTGTATTATTTCCAAAAGTAAGTTTAATTAAAAATATTACTAAAAAATGAAAAATCATTTTTTCAGAAAGAAAACTGATCAAGTTAGATTACAAGATCTCTGTTTATATAAAAAAAACATAATATAAACGATATATTAAATATACGTATTAATTACTATGACATTTTAAGTACACTTTAAATAAATGGCTTGTTTTCAAAATTGGCAATATAACATTTAATGATTGGAAGCAGAATAAAACTTTTAAAAACAATTCAAACTTAAGTTTGAAAAAGGGAATTTTCCTATGGCAATTAAATATCAAAGGTTTTTTGATGGATTTATATTTTTATATCTTTATTTGCGTAAAAGTAATTTTTCACTTTTTTGGAAAAGAATTTTTAAACGGAAAATCACACATACACACGTTTTGAATTATTCATCGACATTTATGAAAAAAATGAATAAAAAGTAATTGAATGGATGAAAGAATTTAAGAAAAGGACAAATAAAATTAATATATTTTGGTCTGCATTTTTTTAAATCTGAGATTATTATTGTTCTTATTCTTAGTAAACTCAAACACAAACCTATGTCATACTGTGAAAATTTTTCTTTTAAATATTTTGGAATATATTTATAATGACGTATTTCATGGAATTTATTTTAAAATCCTCAAGAATATAGCATAAAATTTTTGGACTGAGAAACCACAAACGAAATTTTTTTTTAATTTAAAATATGTGTGTTCTATATATTAGCTTAATAAATTGAATTTTTATTATTATTAATTGCCTTTAAATGTTTTATAAGAAAATACAAACAATGGTACATTTCTCTCTGTATAAACTAGCACTTCCTAATAAAATTAATATATACACATTTCAGATCAGAACTTCATTACGTAGATAAGGATTAGTAGTTCTATATATATATATATATATATATATATATATATATATATATATATATATATATATATATATATATATATATATATATATATATATATATACATACACACATATAAATATGTATATAGTAATAAGAAATATAACGGTTGCAATAACTTAGTTTATATTATTACAGTTTAAGTGGTTTTTTCTTTACAAAATATTTTTGTGTAACATTGTTGTAATATTCTTTAGAAAGCATGTTTGCATAGTTTATAATGAGAAATACGTGTCTTTCAACCAATGAGTGGAAAAATATTACTGTCCCAAACCTAATCATTTCAATCCAGTTAAAATATTATATTAGTAACAATTGCTAATTAAACATTCTATCTAAAAATAAATTTCCTTAAAAATATAAATTTCAACTATTTTATACTGAAATACATTTAATTTAAATTTATAATAATGCACGGGAAGTGCACACTTATCTTTTTTAATTAAATTCTTATACATCAGTTTTATGCTGAATATAAAATTTAATTATTTATAATATTATTCTCTCTTTTGTTTATTCATAAAATTATACTGAATTAACAAAAAAGTAAGTTTAAAATAAATTCTGAAAGCCTAAGCTAAATATAGACTTGTAATAATTTATTTTAACATTGCTTACATAAGACTAAAATTGATTAGTTTTTATCCTTAGATAAATTTGTCACTTTAATAAAATCTTAAAACTGAACATTTCAAGGAATTAAGAGGGAAAAAGATAAATAAAAATATTTGTATCACAATTGCAAAATATCACATTGCAAAACTAAACCTAAAATTTTATATTCTAAATACCAAACACTTATTTAGACTAGTATTATCTTTTATTAAAGGGTGTTTTTTAAAAATCAGTATTCATTTTATGATATTCCAATTACAAAATTAACAATAGGAAAATCAATATTACAATTTTATAGCATGATTCAAGTACAAGTTATATGAGCAAAAAAAATTGCATTAAATAAAATGTTTCAAAAATATAATAGTTAAAGATACCTACCTATACAAGTTTAGTAAAAGGAAAAAATTGAATAAAATTTCAACAATGATACAAATGGATAATAAATTTCAAAATATTATCTATGGATACCAACACTCTAAATTATATTTTTAAAATAGAAATCATCTTAATATATAAATTCATGTTTAAAAAAATTATTTCTATTATTAATATGAATTTTAGAAGAATATCCAATAAAATGAGGTATAATTTTTATTTCAATCAAAATAAAATCATCAAATAAAAACAATTGTAATTTAATTACTTTTCTTCAAAAAGTTTATAATTTCTTAATTAGATTATAATAATTACAATAAAAATGCTGTTGGTGTCAGTCATTTGAACATTGGCTATTTCTTCACCATAGGCACAAACAACCCGAAAAGACCATGGAGTAAAAAAACTCAGTTTTTTTGTGGTCCTTATCGTTCGCTCGTAGTTAATTTGTTAGCTTGTTGAGAGAGCGAGAGAGAGAAAGAGAGAGAGAGAGAGAGTATAACCCCATACAATTATTATATGCCGAAAAAAACATAACTTGAATCCACATAGTCCATGGGACTATTAACTCTCAAAAAGTTTAAAAACATTAAAAGATTTCTAATTAAGTTGTCCCGGGAGAGATGAAGACAGTTCAAAATGTGTTCTGAAGAAATATTTTCCGAATCTCACTTGTTGCATGTTGGAAAAATCTTCTGACTTCTATAGAAACAAAGCCTCCCCAAGTGACCACTGGCAAATATGGAAAAAGTAGTCTGACCTTTTAAGTAGCAGTTATTCCTAGAGAACTACTTAAACTAGTTCTTGTGTATCATTCTTTTATTATAGGTATTTTATATTTAATCTTGTTGAAATGCTTCCTGATTGCAGAGATTTGTCAAAAAATCTTGATTGCGCCTTGGATAGGGACTTCTGAATCTCCTTTAGACAGTTTATCTGCAACCTCATTTCACAAATATCATAATGCAAAGAAATTCACAGCAGAAGTGCAGTCCGATAAATTGAAATCTGTTCAACCATGTCTACTATGTAAATGCTAGTTCTGTCACCCACAACATTCCAATCCTTCAAATGTTGAATTTTGCTCTTGTTGTCCGACAGAATCCAAACCTCACCATAATGTTTCTCCGCAAGGATGGTCCCAAGATTTATTTCAGTAGCAATAAGTTTGTTTGTAAAAAAGGAACAAAAATCTGGGCTTTTAACTTTTATCTCTTGATATATATCTAGGGTCATAATATAAATACCGCTGCTGATTGGTTATTTTCACTTTTACTTTAATCAGTGTATAGTTTAAATGGTATTCCTTGATTTCATATCAATGATCTCCAGAGCGAGCTGTTTCAGATATTCAAGAATGCTTGAGCTCTTGGAGAGAGCAGTTCAGTGGGAAAGAAATGTAAACCAGTTATAAATGTTATATACATACACGCATTCATATACACATATATGAATTTGTGTGTGAAGTTACAAGTGGATAAATGAATATTGTTTTATAAAATATTATTATATTTAATTTTTGAATTTTATTAACAAAATACGTTAAACTGAATCATTTATTAATTCATACATCAAATGGAGAACGTTTATGGATAAACTTCCTGAACCTATACAAAGTAAAAATTAGAAAATCTTATAAAATTATGTTTTTATTGTGTTATGCACTTACATTTGCACAAACATTATTTATTTTGGTTTAAATAATTTATTACCAAGTTATTCAACTACCATTAACATTAAGGTATTAAAAGAGAATTTTTAATTATGATTTTGAATGATTGTTACAACAAGGATGAATGCGAAAACGAGGAGAATGATGCTTATATTAAAATGTACTTGTTTTCAAATCGTGCTATGGGGACATGCTTATTATTTAATAGCTAAATTCTAACACAACATTCATATGCAATCATGGATTGATTTTGTGTATAAATATTAACAAATAAATATATTACAATGACTGCAAGTGGAATTTTAATGCTATGAAACTACGCAAAGTACGGATACGTGCCATTTATACTGTATCCAAGCCCTTTACTATTGGTAATTAATATTTTATAGATTTACAAAACATCGAAATAATAACTGTTTCCTGAAAAGATTTATTGTATATATTATTTTGAAAATCAAGCAATTTGAATGTGGAAATCATGATGTTACTTCTTTGGAGTAAAACTTTGAAGATGAGAATAAGAAGAATGATTAATCAGTAACAATTTTGGAAAATATTCTTTGAAACCATAATTAGTCAATTATTAAAAAATTATCTTTTTTTTATGTTTTGAACAATTCTAGAAATTAATGATTTTTACATTTGGGCAGTTTTTTCTACGATAATTAATGAAATATATAATTAAATCAAAATTTATTATTTGTGAATCAGAAAATCTTTTTATTATTTTGTGTTTAAAAAAATATTTTTATTATTTTGATGAAAAACAGTTTACTAAATATAGCTTTATGATTCATAGGATAGTAAAAATAGTAAACAATAAACTATTCTAAAATATTTTCATGCGTTAAATAATTAAAACTACATATTATTTTATTTTAAATATATAATTTATCACTGATTTTTCAAATTAAATTAATTGCATTTAAATGATTAAAATAGATAGTAAAATATAATATTGAATTTTTACCATAAATATTTATTTAACATGTCTAAAAATGCGTTTAATCGAAAAACTATGTTTTATTTATAAATTATTTATTATTTACATTTACGTCATGAAGAGAGAAATACGGAATATGAACACACATAAAAAGTATTTTTAAATATGATATACTATATAGATATTTGGATCTGAAAGCAGTTTAACTTAAAATTTCAAACTTAAATTTAATGATGTTTCCACGAATGATTAATGCCATTATTCATTTGTAAAAAATTTTAATAAACCTTGTTATGAAATTTTTTTATAATAGTTAAGGTTGCAAGTAAAACTTAAAACATTTGATACTTTGATAGATATTAATTTTCATAGATGATAGATATTAATTTGATAGACTTAAAACATATTTTAAGTAAAACTTAAAATATATCTATCAAATGTTATAAATAGAAAATAATGAAATAAAGTTATTTAAAATATTTATTATAATCAGTTTTATAAATTAAAGCAGTAACGATTTGCATAATTTGGAAGAGAAGCGCTATTTCCTCAAAACTCTTGATTAAACACAGTAAAATATTATATGCAGTAAAATATTGCATAAATATATTTGTTTTCTACTTATTAATACATTAAAATTTATTAGATCACATAGCCTGTATGAAAATTAAAATTATCATTTCCATTGATTACCTTAATATATTTCTGATATCAGAAGCAGCATTAATATGAATTTTTTACATGTAATTAATCCATAATTTTGATAATGCATATTAAGGGACTCAAACTTTATCTAGCTTTAATTTTCAAAAGCATTTTAAGTGTTTTACTATAAGAACATTTTGTCTCTGACTACTGTTGTAATATTTTGTTTTTCATAAGAAATTTAGTTTCAACGTTATGCAAGTGCATCATAATTATCAAATATCCTCTTATTCTTGTAAATTCTTCTTAATCTCATCGAAAAATTGTTTAATCTTAAGAATACTGAAAAAAGTGGTAAAAAGTGCGAAATCTCAGGTTGTATTCTCCAAAATAAATTCAACTAATACGCAAAAAATATGCATTTTTTTATTTAATATAATGTTTCAAAATCATTTACACTCGTGTCCATAATATAAGGATAATGCAAGCTCAGGCAAAGAAAGAGACAGAAACAAAACAAATGTGATTTATTTGTAAAGTCTATTTATTAAACAAAATGTATTGAGAAAAAGATGCCATATGTTTGACAAAAGTAATAAAAATTGCGATATTTACTCCCAGGAGCAAATTTCAAAAGAGAATATATTTACAAAAACCAATATAACCTGGTTGGTATGATGATTAATGCATTGTATGCCCCTCCAAGATAATGCACAACGTCTAGGTATGCTGAGTATCAAATTATCGATCTGATCTTGGGGAATATTACACCACTCACATGAACAAATGCTTTCCGTAGTTTCAGTAAACATGTAGGAGGAGGTTGACGGACTGCAATTCATCGGCTAAGAATGTCCCACACATGCTCTATTGGATTCAAGTCTGGTTAGTATGCTGGCCAGTCCATACGGGTGATATCCACCGATTGAAGCCATTCGTCGACAAAGTTTGCATTGTGAGAACGGGCGTTGTCATCCATAAACAGAAATTCTGCACCCATGGCTCCCCGAAACAAAAGTACATTTTGTTCCAGAATGACATCCCGATAGATGTGGCCTGTCATGATTACATTCTAAACATGCATTGTAGTTCTGGATCCCAGAATAATTCCTCCCCAAACGAGCAATCATTAACCAACTTAACGGTATCGTTCAATGGTCAACTCTTGGTGGTAACGGTTACGTGGCCTTCTCCACATGAAAGTCTGAATTAGGTGAGAATTAGACTGAAAGCTAAATCTGGACTCGTCGGAAAACATGACACAAGAGCACTGTTGCAGTGTCCATAATGCATGCTCTCTACTCCCGGCTAACCGCAGGCGACAGCGAGTTGCGGTAACACCTGACAGGGTTACGAGCATATAGACCAATGTGCCCAAAGCGTCTATACGCGGTCTGCCCTGAAACTGCCGTAGCCGGTAGCTGAAGAGAGCTGACGAAACAGGACTCATTCTGAGCTCCATCTGTTTCTTTTGGCAGTAATAGCCAAATACCGGTCCACATTCGGTGTTGTAACTCGGGGGCAACTTGTGCGGTAGCGTCTACTCATATTACCATCATCTTGGAACCGTTGCCAAAACCTGGAGATGACACTCTGAGTGATTCCTCGGATACTTCCAGCTGGGTACGTCCACACTACAGACGACTGACCATTCTACCACGTAAAAAATCATCCATTGCCTAACGCTATGCATGTGTTTTACAGTTGAAATTATAATAATAGGTACAATGGATGTTCACGATTATCTTTATTTATCTTTATTTAAGGATCCGTTGCTTTGTGCCATAACTATGCGGTTATTGCACTGAAAAGCTTTTAAAGCACTTGTGAACAATTTTTCTTCTTAGCAACCATTTCTTATATATCCCACTCTTACACTCTCGTCATTGTGACGTACTATCGGCCACATTTGTGGTTTCTTGTAAGATGTGTGTGATAATTATACACGTGAAATTTTTATTTTATAGTTCGATTTCTGTGTGATTCTGAATTATCCTTAATTCATGGAAATGAGTGTACTTTAAGGTATTGTAGTTTTTTTTAACTGCATCTGATATTATTTTCTTTTCTAATGCAAATTCTACTTTTGTAGAGGTATTCTTTGACAAAGAAATGTGAAACATATTTTTGTTGTAATATTAACAATTAATATTTTTCAGGCATTCATATTTAATATTCACAGAATCAATGAGAATATGGATGGCGTCCTGAGAATATGGAAGGCATATCATTGGCCTCTGCATTCCTTTTTAAATATTTGCCACAGTGCGTCTTCCAAAGGAGGCAGAAACAAAGTTTGCAAATGATGCTCTATCATTTCTCAAACGTATTCCATTGGTGAGAGATCTGGTGAACATTGTGACCAGAGAAGCAGCTGTATATCTTGGAGAAGCTGCTGATGTTGGCAATATGTTGGAACATGTTGGCTGATGCGAGCAATATGCAGTCGGGCGTTATCCTATTGGACAACACCTGACTGCACGAAGGATATTGAGAAACTCTTGAAGAAAGAGGAGTGTTACTGAGGGCATCAAATCATCCACGTAACGTTGAGCTGTCATAGTGCCGTGAATACGAACTGGGGGTGATTTAGAATGGTGATCCCGACCATGATAACATGTTGTCACACCATGGGTTGTTCCACAGTTGCTGGACATGTCTCCCGTAAACACCACACTCATGCTCAAGGGATATCACTGAAGAAACAGAAGCGTTAGTTATTTGAGAAGATGGTGTTGTACTACTATGTCATCCAAATCGGCTAACATTTCAGACTATAGCGTCTATGTTGTGTGGTCATTGGCAATCTTCTTAACGAACGCTTTGATTGCAGGCTACTAGCAATCAATCGACAGCAAATGGTTCTGCTCAAATGGTAGCATCCAGTGTATCTTCCACATGCTGCAGAATATTGTAAGACGTGCCTTGCGTGTCCAGCAGAACCTTCAGGTGCACGCGTCATCCACGCATGCTGACGTAACTCTGGCTATACCGGCAACCCGCAAACACACCAAAATTCCTTCTTACAACTTCTTCGTCACAGCTGGTGCACTGTGGAAATTTTTAAGTGTCTGAAAGCTGCGATTTGCCGAAAATACCGACCTACCTTTCTCATTCCGACCATCATGGCCCTCGTAAATCGTCTATCTGCTGGAACTGACTCCGTCTACTATAGTCTGGCATTTTCTACATTTACAAGTGTCATTTTGATAAATACGCACTTTCTGCGATAATTTTATAAGCAGTAATAATGGAGCGAATATTCCCTACTCTGCCATTTTTTCACCTTATGTCTTATCCAACGTGACTGGAGAGCTGGGCCTTTCACATCCTTTGCATTACTCGGTAAGTTGCGTCTTCCCTAAAATTGACCTAATTTCCTGGCCGCTCCTTCTTGTATTTTTAAAGTCGGATAGTCTATTTGATCTGAAAACATTTTTAAATGCCGATATTGTATTAATGAGTTATATTTTTATTAAATTACAATAAAATATATCGTATGATAAACAAGTTTTTTTTTAATTTTATAGTTATTTATAAACAAAAATGCGCAGGGATAATTATTATAATTTTAATGGTTATACTTGTTTTAAAATAACGTTAATTGGTAGTATTAACAAAGCATTTTCAATAAGAAAGGCAATTTGTAGATCTTACATTTTTTGTTAAATTTAAGGTATTTTCTTATTATTGCAATTGCCCTTTAAGCAGAATTAGGACTGTAAAAATTTACATTTTGAATGTGTATGAAAACTTTTTAAAACTTAAGATTTTTGTCATTCATATTATTTCAAAAACCTATGTAGTAAAACGGGAAAAATTAATTAAAAATTTCTAAAATGCTTATACTTATTAAAGAATAAAAATTTAAATTTCAACTAGATACAAAATGGATAAACATTCAAACATTGATGAATTTAAACATTACCATATTTATATGGTTAAACCATACAGATGAAGCCATCAATGAAAAAAAGAATACAAAACAACCGGCCAGACGTTTCAGGGCCATAGTAGTTAATGGAGCATTGTGACCTATAAATTGCTGTAAAATGTCCATATTAAAGTTCCGGGTAACAACGTTGAATTGATATTAGTGCATAAGAAACTTGCAAGATCTCTTCGTTTAAATACATTGCAAGTGTAGGTACCACAGTCTATTTCGCATGAATTCTTTAAATAGCTAATTATTTTAATATTATCGTAATTTCTTCCGGCCGCGTAAATTTCACAAGTTCAAAACTTTTGGTATAAGAATTTTAATGAACAAAGATACACACATTTTATATTAACTCAGCTGGTTGAAGTAAGAATATCATCTGCTAGTAACATAAATTGATGCATCGATACATTTTCTCAGACAAAATATCTATAGTTGAAAATTTCTGAATCATGTCATCATTTATAAAATGGTTTATTTAAAAATTTAATTATATCCGGTAGAATCTCATATGCTTTCCTTGTAACCTAGTTCTTCATATGTTAATCCCGTAAAACACATATAATACATTCTGATATTAGCTAGAAAGACATTTCAATACCATACTACCTTTCATCATTTAATCCGAAACTTCAAAGCTTTGCAAAAGAAATTAAATGACTATCTTTTTGAAATTTTTGAAGTATTTAATTATTGAATCTGCCCATAAAGCAATTCATCATCGCTACATTAAAATGAAAGTAGATATAATGCTATATTTTGCATACTTCATTATTTCTACTGTTTCTTAATGTATTTTTATAGAAAACAAAGGTATCTTGAAAATGTTTGTTAATTTTAAATGAAATAAATATTTTTAGAAGGAATTCCATAGCTGTGAAAACATAAGCATTTCTCTTCAAGAATATTGTTTCAAAATTTTCATACTCTTTTGAATTTTATTAAATAAATTTTAAGCATCAAATATTTAAGTAAATTAAAAATAAAAAAGAATAAATGTTATATTCAAGATTTACTTTAAAATTGACTTGCGAATATTTCTTATTAGAAAAAAAAATCAAAAGTTCTTAAACACAGGAAAGTTAGTGAGAGAAACGTAATTAAGCTAATGAATCAGACAAAGTAAGTCTGTAACAAAGACATTCTTTATTATAGGAGGCACTGGTTTTATTTTCCTTGTTTTTATTTCAAATTTAAATGAAACCGTCACAGACAATATGGGTGAAGAAAAAAATGACAAAAAATATAAGGCATTTAACGATATAAATTAAGAAAAAATCTCATTTTCTCAGAATTTTAAAACTCTATGTTCACTAGAGCAAAAATATTTTTTTCAGTCTCTCACTAAGCACATTTTTTGCCAGTTTCTTAGAGACAATAAAAAACGTTATTTTTTTAACGTACAAATTTTAACAATACAATGTCTCATTACTAATATTCATTTTGTTAAAACATTTTTGTTTTGGTATTGTGTAGAATACATTTATGCTTGAAAAAATAGCTTCTTAAATTTAAATAGTTGCTTCTTGAAGTAATGTGTGTTAAATCACCATGATGATCAATAATATTTTGTATTTAAACTATTGTAAGCGTATTTATTTTGAGTTTACAACATTTGTGAACAAAATAGCTTATGAGACCGCGTTTATACTGCCTTAGTCCTTGTAAAGCTTTTAAAATCCATATAGTAACTGGTTTCCCATAAGACTTTTCATAGATGATGGGTTGTATTTATAGGTTGCAAAAGAGAAAGATTTTAAGCCCATCCTTGGAATAAGAACAATAATATATAATTTTGAAAATTATTTAGTTTAACTTTAGCAACAGTGCATAATGCAGGAAAAACTACAAACTCTTACAAAAAACGTAAAGCACAATAAGTTGTAATAAACTCAAGAGTACATCACTTTTGTACTTTATTTAATAGCAGTTGAAGTTACATTCCCAGATAAATATTCTCGTGGTTACTAGATAGCAAATAAATTCTTGTTGCTATTAAAACTTTATAAAATAGTTCCACTACAATGTATTTATATACATAGTGCAGTTGTGATACTATGATGGTATACTCGTAGTATTGTGTAAATAACAAGATCCATTGAAGCACGAAATATAAGAAAATGATTAAAGGAACAAAGTATATAGAATATCTAATTTTTATTTGGTAACTTATATGAACATTATGAGCAATTTTAGAAACTACTAAATAGCATGACATATTGTACAAGAAGTTTTTAAATGCTCCTGGTGTATTCCTAATCCTATATTGAAGCTAAATCTACTGTATATTTCACTTTCTCATCGGTATAGACCTACTGCAACTTTTAAACGAATTTCGCTTGCCAGGCAATGCATTCTCAATGAAAGAATTAAAGGTACAGGTTGGAGAATTAGAGGTACAGTTAATATTTGACATCTACAGGTTGTTGCCTTGGAGAGAATATTAATTAAGAATTTTAAGAGAATGATATGTTACAAGGATTCAAACATTTTCATATTGTAATACTATTCCTTTGGTGTCTTTTAAGTCGCCGAACCTCAATCATAATATATTTTTTTATCTGATTTAAACTGCTAGTAATGTAATTTGAATTAAAGTTATTTGTTTTATGAATATGATTTCATCCCATAATATGAGTCTATATTGACGATAGATGATATGGTTGATAGGGGACGTTCCGAGGTAGTACATCATACACATTCATGACTATCAGTAAAGCATGAATAATATTTTATTTGACTTTAAAGACTTCGAATGTCGTTTGTTAGCTTAGTGGTATTTCAACCCATAATTACCTTCAGTGAATCTCACTGTGCTAACATCTCTGCCTTAAGTTCACTGTTATCTCTGTTTAAGTTAGGATACAAATTCTTCTTCTGAATGCAGCTGTCTCTGGTGGCATTTGTAAGAGGACTTGAAAATCATCTGTGACGTAGAATAAATGTTTAAGGATTTTTCGCTGAATCTGCCTATTAGAAAGATCTGATTTTCACACATATAATCTATTGCCTCTTAACCATGTTCTCAGGAATGCATTGTTACACATATTGCTAAATTATATTCTCATCTTCTTCAACACGGTTACCAATTGAGTTTATTGATAATCAGGCTAATTTAGTTTAAGGATATGTTTTAATTCCTCAGGTGGTAACAACTTGTATTCAGATCGCCAAAGGAATGAGTTCAGTTTCAATCAGTTGCTAGATTTTAAGGGTCAGAAACTGAAGAAACGTATACACAAATTTAATCGTTAACATTTGATATCTACTACTGATCTTTTTTTTTTATTGTTGAGCTCATATTTATAATGTTACAATTTCCCTTTTGTGATGCATACATTTTTTCTATTATGAACACACAAAAGTAATAAACATTTAATTTTAGCGAATGATGTACATCTTGGTCAATAAACACCAAATACTAAATGAAATGATGAAAAATAGATAACCTTTTTTGAATTCAATGATAATTGTGATGAATATAATCATTTCTACTATATGTTATGTTTAAATGGCTGGACTACATTTTCGCTATGTCCTTTGAATTTTTTTATTTTAAATATATTAATTCTTTTGCATTTTTATAGCCATAACATTTTCAGGATATTTAATTATTTAGAAGTAATAAATATTTTCTGCAAATTTCTAAATGATTATATGCAAAACAGAATAAAATTTTGTATTATGTAGTATACCAATCGTCAAAATTTCTTCAAATACGAAATATTGATGTTCAAGAAAATACACAGTTATTTGTCAGATTGAATTTAACTTATATGATGAAACTGTAACTAAATATTTTAAGTAAAACTCTAGAAAATTCCTGAAATAAACTCAGTTTAATTCATTCTGACATTCATTACATCCCAAAGGACTTAAATGATATTTTAACTTGATATGTGTTTAAATTTTTGCTTTTATATTTACAAAGAAATATTATAATATGTCTTAAATTTATTGAACTATATTATAATGTTACAAATTGCTTTATTCCTTCTTCTTTATCCAAGGATTATATACCAAACTGCAAACATAAACCAAAGATTGATTTCCTCTAAAAATATTTCCTTTATATAATATTTCATACCAAAACAAATTATTTCTCTAACACGTAAGCATTTTTAGAACAAATATTGATAAATTATAAAAGTGAATTTTTAATGAATTTTTCTCATCTTTCCTATGTAACTCGAAATAGAATTTTAAAATCTTGTTGTTTCGAATATTTGTATTTCTTAATGATTAGGCTTAAAAGTTACAGATTAAAGGAATTTATTACGTTTCATCCTGACTTTTAATCTTAAAGCATTTTAATCTTAAAGAAAAATGTTCGATAATTCAACTTTATTTTAAAATAGTCAATAAAAACGTGTGTAAATATCATTATATTAAAACAATTTAGTAGTATAAGGTAGATTATAAATAAATTTGCTAGAAAACACTACTACAATCAAACGGTTAAAAAAATTTTTCATTACGTTAATACATTTTTGATTCCACAGTCATTAGTTAACTGAGCTTCATGACTTTTATTCTGTTATTTATCGAAACGATATATGAAATCTTTTATTATTTGTTAAAAGTAATTATATGTGATTGAAATTATACGCATTATATTAAATCTAACAAATAACAGATTTTTATTTGTTATCGATATAATTACAATTATGCATAAGGATAATGTTATATCCCTTTTTCCATTATAACAATATTCCTTGACTATGTCTTATGAATATCATATACCGATTCATCACATATTTGCAAAAAGAGCGTTTTGCTAATAAGATGATATTACAAAAATGTAAACAACATTCCAGTTCTATAAACGCATAAATATTTAGTAGCAAAACATAAAAGATAAGGTTTCAGAAAACTATATTTGAAAGTATGAATTTAATTTCAGCTATTATTTCAACTTCTGAACACTATTATTATTTTCATTATTATTTTTATTATTATATATATAATAATATATTTTATTTTTTATATTTTTATAAAAAATAAAATATATTATTATATATGAATATTATTTTTATTTTTTATACTGTTTACCTGGTTCAATTCTGTAAAATAATAGAAAAGCAGTTCAAGTAATCGTAGAAAACTATATATAAATAATTTGCAGCAAGAAATTGTCTCAAATACTGCTTTAATTGTGGTAGAATTTGTTGTGCGGTATTCTTACAGATACGGGATACAATTACAATAGCATTAAGTTCTAAATGATTTCATTTTGAAATATTTTAAGAAAACCTGAAAAAGGATGGAAAATATTGATAAATCTACAAACACATCCAGGAAATGAATAATAACATAAATATGTTAACAATTTTTATTTAAAGTTTTATGTTATAAAACATATTAATAAATTCAATAATTTTAATTTCCTAATAGTTAAATTTATTTTTCTGAGCAGAATCAAATACGTTTATATCCCAAATATTTTTTTTCAAAGGGAAAATACAATACAAAATTCATTTTCAAAACAGTGTCCTTACACTTTTGTATTTTTACGCACACACATTTGATCAGTTTCACTTTGAAAGCAATTCAGAAAACGAAATGCTAAAATTATTCTGAATACTTTGTATTTATTTAAAAAGAAAGTAAATTTAAATGACAGTAAGACCCACGTTTGATTCTATCAACAGTTTCAAGAGATTACCGACATTAAAATTATTCTTTAATATTAAAAAAAAATTATTATCAAATTTCCTAGAAAAATGACTTTACTCTAAGTAAATTAACTCTAGTTTTGAAAATACTGACGGTTTATCAGCAACATATTCACACTAATTTGATTATTTAAGCAACATAATTGAAATTTTAAGGTAATTTAATATTATTTTTGTTAAATACATAATAAAACAAGAAGGCTCAAAATACTTGTTTTTTGGAATTGAATTTTTTTTAAGAATATTGAATATTTCTTGAAATTCAATTTACATTTAATTTCTGAAAAAATAAACTTTTTCAAGATTCAAAAATATGTTGTTTTATTTTAAGTTATAATGCCCCCAAAATGTACCTTAATATAGTAATTTTTTTATGTTTGAAATTCAATTCCTGAAGTGAAAAAAACTTTGAAATTTTTCAGTTCTCAGTTTTATTTTTTATATTATAACTAAATTAAATTTTCATTGCAATTCATTTAAAAAATAGTTAAGGTTAAAATTTCTCCTACAGTCATCAGATGAAACGGTGTGAAGACGTTTTAGAATGTAGCTATATAAATCCAATGTTTGATTTTTCAATATCATTAATAATCATCATATAATGATTTTTCAGTATTTCAAAGCCAATGTTTGATTTTTTAGTTTACATTTATGACATTGAACTCAATTAATATGATAGAAAATTTGAAGATTTTGTTTTTGAAATTCAATATAATTTTTTTACGGCAATGCATGGTAACTCATTCCTTAAAAGCATAATGATTCCTCATCAGTATTCTCTTAAATGTTATTAATGAGAACATTAAATCCTTAATGTATTGTATAATTTAATATTTAATCAAACTCTTTTTATTGAAAAATTAGCATAACTAATGTTTTCCATAAAAACTGACATTCTTTTTCGTAGATTTAAGAAAATATATTATTTGTTTCACAATTTAATTAATTGAGTCTCTTAGATTTGAGATTATCTTTATTTTACCCTAAACTTTTGGGTAAATTTATTTTACAAATATATTATTTACTGCAATATTATTTTATTAAATTAACTGAAAATTTGCCATTAATAAAACTATATATTAATTTAAAATTGATTTAAATTATTTTTATATTTAAAAAACCTATTAGTTTCATATTACTAAATTTTAAGTTATTCTGAATTACATATAATATTAGTTATATTTTTTCAAAATATAGCACACTGTTCAATTCAATGTAACCACAGAAATAGTTTGGTTAATATATTGTTATATTTATTAATAAAATTTCAGAAACAAACTTTTTGCAGTATAATTTCTCAAAATTATTATTATTTAATGAATCAAAATTACTATTATAAAATTACTATTATTAACAAAATTACAATCATTGAACGCTCTTTACTTTATATTTATTTTTAAAGTTCTTCAGAATTTTAACTCAAAATGAATTAAATTCGTTTATACACACACATCACTTAAGAAATAAATATTTATAATATTTTTAAAAATAGTATAAAATTTTTTCTCATATTTCTGTAACTGAGTACAAGGGCAATCAGATAATGTCAAAAGGAGATCAAAATTTCGTCAACGAAACGGATGAAAGAGAATTAGTTCTTGTTTTAAATTATTTGAGTTGTTTCCAATTTTATTTTGATTCTTTCTTTATCTGAAATAAAAGTTCAAAGATTTAATGGTGTTCATATTTATATTTTATTTTTCGTGTGTCCAATTTGAAGTTTTTTTGAGTTAGAGCACACACACAAGTTAACCTCATAAAAATTGTAGCACACTTTTGAAAGTTCCGTTTTGAGAATTTCCTTGTTATATAAAATTTCATATTTTTCCTGAGTATAAGATATTTTGCAATTTTTATTACAAAAATTTATTTAGCCCAATAATAAGCAGAATTTTAAATTAAATCATTAGAATACTTATTTCTTAATATATTTTGTTGACTCAAAAAATAAAATTTAAATTTTACGCAATAGCAATAAATTAATTATTGCTTAAAGATAATTTTAAAATAAAAAGTTTTTCAAATTATAAGAAAATCTTCATAAAACACTTTCATAGTGATATTTTACTTTTATACAACATTTACTTATGTTTTTTTAAAAAATTAAAATAAGTTATTTGCATTTATTTTTGCATAAAATCTCATAACATATCAAAAAACAACATAAGTCTTTTTCTATAATTTCATGTCATGAGAAGTGATGATTAATTTTAATCATAATTTATTGTAAATTCTTATCTCATTTCTTATAAGCATAATGGTTATAGAGATACCAATTTGGAAATCCTACACAAATTTCATAAAGTGCATTTATATTTTACTTTTTAATTAATAACCTTACTTTCATTGTGATAGCTATTAATGTCTATGGAGTAATTATATTTAATACATAATTAAATATATCAAAAAATTATAAAATATTTTAAAGATTTTGTTTTAATATTTAAAAGATTTTATTTATATAGATAGTATACCTGATATATGGCAGTAAAACATAATAAAGGCTTTATTTGTACTTTCCTGCTGTTTGATTTAATTCAAGTATTTTATTCACATACTAGTAAAACTTTACACACACATAAAGAATAAAAAATTATAAACTAAGTATTTGCAAAAGTTGAGAAAGAACACCTTTTTCTTTCAAATATTTTGCTTAATTATCAAATTTATTCAATACAAATTTTTATTACTCCAATATTAAAAATAAATATTAAATTCATTTCAGAGGACATAAACCACGTTAGAAATATTATTATGTGCAAGTTTCTATCCTAAAATAACGAAAGTTTGTTATTTTAATTATTAAGTCAATGCTGAAAATATGGAGGGCTAGTAGAAAATAGAATTTATTCTTGCATATAGTTAAAACATCTGTGCTCTTTCCCTTCTGAGCCGTCAAGGAGGTATTTCAAGTTGCTTTTTAACAACAAACTATGCAATTTCCTTTCATAATAAGGTTCAGTTTATCAATCCTTGTTTATTGAATAATGTTAAGTTAGCAGTGAATGGATATGCTTTTGAATTGAACTTAGAATTAATTGATTTACCGTGGAGTCAAAGATACTATGATTGTAAGCATTGGAAAACATTTTCAACTGCAGCCGAAGGCACTTTCCATATAAAATGCTTTGAGCAGAGCGTGATAATCAGATGTTTTCAGTGATATAATAGGGGCAGATAATTTTATTCGATTATACTTTTGTTAATTAGCTTTATATACGAACTTCAAAAGTTATAAATCTTTAGTTTACTAGATACTTTTCTAGTATTACAGATTTTTCAAATTTTTATTCTGTAATGGTTAACTTTAATTTAAACGTATGGCTTCATATTGCCCTAGAAGTATTACATAGCATATTATTTAAAATGATGCTATAATAATAATTGTTAACCAATAAAGAAATTGCAGAATATCGATACATCTAAAATTACAGGATTTTAAATGTTGTTTCTATGTTAAAAAATATTGATTTTGTTTTCCTCAACAAAACAATTGTTTATATTATTAATAACCTTATTTTTAAGTTTAGATTCCTAATATAAATATCTTATAAATATGTAAAAATATTAACCGTTAATATAAATTTTAAATAAACGTAGAAATTGAAAATATTAATAAAAATCGAATTGATTTTTATTAAAACAAATAAGGAAAGGAAAAAAATATCAATATATTAGACATTTGAAAAATACTTGGTTGTTTTTTCTTTAATACATTTAAACAATTATTAATATGGCTAAATTTAGAAAAAGGATTAATGTTGAATTAATTGATGAAATGGTTATATCTATATATATCTTTATGATATTTGTAATTGATATTTAAAGGCAAAAATGTATGTTGACTAAATTAAATAAAATACATAGTTCATATTGACATGAACATTCTAATTTAATTTATTAAAGTAAGTGTGAAGCGTAAGTCTCATTAATTATTTACTTTGTTTAGCATTTTCGTAATAAAATACTCAGCGAAATAAGTTGATTTAATTAACATGGTTTGGGAGGAAAGATATTAAATCACTTTGGAATTCATCTTTATTGAAATGTTTATGTGTGCAAAACTTTAAATATTATGCAGGTGAATAAATGAATTCATACTAAATGAATGTTTCATTCATATTTAATAAAGATTTTTTTTACATTTTAGTCTTGAAAATTCTGCTTACTTGGTAAATAAATTATATGAAAAATAATTTTGTTAAAAATGTATTTGATAATAAAACAATTTTATTTCTATTAAATTTTATCTTATTAATTTAGGTTTTGAGATTGTCGTCATTTCTAATTTCAGTTTAGATTCAAATTACAAATACAGATCAAAATACAAATACGCATATTTTATGTGAACAAATAAAACATACAATTAATAGCTTATCTATTATCTCAAATCAATTTTATTGCAAATTTTGAATTTTTAAAAGGCATTTAATTTAATATTAAAATTTTTCAGTTCATTATTTTCAAGAAAGTATATTTATGTGTTAATTAAGGGGAGTTAAATTATTTTTAATATTAAAATTTGAGAGGTAATTATTCAAATATTTAGACCAAAACTATATGAAAAATCTTGATTTTTTTTATCTTCTATTTTCTTTTTTCTTTTTGGGGGGATTTTAAAGTACCCATTCTAAGTTTTCAGTATAGTTAAACTCTTTATTTTGAAAATGAATTGTCACTTATTTTGGTTCTTACTTTCTAATACACAAATAAAATTAATTACTTCCCCCTCCCCCTAAAATTTTAGCAATAATCTAAATAACCTCATTAATAATCTGAGTAATATAATAACCTTTTAATTTATACACTAAGCACTTTTTCAAATATTCTATTTTTGAAGCGTACATAAGTGTGATAATTTATTTACTTTATTGTATTAAGGTGTTAGATTTCAAGGTTTGAGTTGAGCAATTGCACATAAATTTTTATTCATGCTAAAACATTAAAGTAATAATTTTTAAATAGAAAATTTTTAATCGGTTGTAAAATATACTATGTTTCGAGTAAGGAAAATTTAATAGGAATATGATTAATTAATGGTCGTGAAATTCACAGACATTGTAATTATACTCATAATAAAGCAATATTACACCCATAATATACCCATAATAAAGCAAAATAGCTAAAGAAACAATAATAATTTCTTAATTGTTCTTATTAGATTTTTTGATTTATTTTTTGAAACAATATGGAGTAATTAAATCTACTTCATACATCTATTTATAATTTCAATTTAGAGAACATAAATTAAAGAAAATCAGCTTAACTGCTTTCTAAATTATATTTAAAATACACAAATATTATATTTTGAATATTCATTTACATAATTCCAGGTATAACTCAACTCATTATTAACGAAATACAAAATAAAAAAAAATATTTTTAACATACATTTATGTGTTTTGCCATTACTTTATTAATAATTGAACAAAACTGAAAACAATTTTAAAGTAGCTGCATTTCTGCATTGTATTTTTAATTTCTGAGTTTTTTTAGAAGAATCCTTCATGTGTTTTTAGTATTTCATGTAAGCGTTATAAGTGTCCCTTAAACTAGCTGAGTACAGCACAAGTACACAAAAATATTATTGAAAATTTTGTGACAAATAGTTACAATAGCAAAAAGATTCAAGACGCTCTAAAAGCAAGTCATTGATTTTTTCTCTGCAAAATCTTCCTAGAATCCGTCAATTTATAAAACAAATTATTCATACGAGCATTTAATCTAACGATAAATTTTCAAGCTCTTTGTTTTATTATTTGTAACTTAGTCTCTTTTTTGTTATACAATTTTTAAATCGTTTTCTTTTAAAAATAAAAATAATACCTTTAAATTAGAGAAGTTATTAAAATACACTCTACATTTGAATTATTTTAAAATAAGGAATTAATTTACATTTAAATATGAACCATTTAGAACTGTTTAATAATTGACAATATCAGTTAGGGAAATTAAAATTTTCGAACTAGATAACAAATGAAACTTTACCAATCATGATCGAATACTGTTATAGAAAACTTAGAGAAGTTATTTCGAATTTTGAAAAGTGCATCCGTAACCAAATTATGATGCTCAGAGGCTACTTTTATTAAGCTAATTTTTTAAATGTGGAAGTAAAGTTGTAATATCGACCACACAAGGAAATATTGACTTTTTGGAAAGAGACCCACATAAGTATATTTGAATTATTCCAGGAGAGATGTAAACTACACCACCTACAGCTTTGTAAAGGCAACGAACTTACAAAGAGGAAATAAAAAACAAGCAGTTAGCACATTTCTTAAATTGAAAGCATAGCATAAATGGAAACAAGCCAGGTACCATAAATACCCAAAATACAAGCCAACACTGGACTGGTATGTACAGTAAACTCTTTTCCCAATGCACTTCTGTGAGATATTTCATATCAAATTTTGATTTAGATACCCAAGTAATCTGAATGACTTTGTAAAACCTCAAAGCAAAAGTCAAGAGGTAGAAAATTGTTCCATTAAATCACTTATTTTAGTTGATTCTAAAGTAGCCATCCAAGCAATAGCCATAAATCATGACATAGGCAATCAAATTATTAAACAAATAAAACCAATATTGATCTCTCTTTATAAATGCAACAAAAAACCGTTTTTTAATGAATACCTTCCCATTATAAACTTTATGTCTAAAGTTATATTTCTTAGTCTTTTAAAACTAATACAACACGATTATTCTTGCTCATTTATTGATAAAAAATGAAATGCTCCTAAATAAATTAGTATGCAGTTTTATACTTTATTTTCTTTCTAACTCATCTTACCTTTTTAACGCACTTCCTTTTTCCCTGATTATGATTGCACTCCTTTCATTTTGCAGCAGTTATCAATTAATTTGATGGGTTTCCTATCTTCAGGCCTATATTCAATTTGTTTAATGCTATAATGAAATATTTCACTATGTTTTCCACTGTTTTGAACAATCATTTTAGAATAGTAGCTTGTGCGATGCATTAAAAATGATGATTTTTTAACATGCCAATTCATTGTTATTTCTAGAATATTTCAGACATTAATTTAAAAATTTTAGTGAAAACATCGTATCTATTCAACATGTTTTAATGTGTCAGTCACTTTATTGTTTATGCTGCCTTCTTAAATTTATAAATATGTGACACGATTTTCTGATCCCAATTTTGATCACACACACACACACACACACATACACACACACACGTGTGTGTATGTACATATTTATAGTTTAAGTTCTATATAATAAATAATATTTCATTGCTTAATAACTAATAATACTTTTATAAAACAGCAATATCACATTCTAAAACACGTTAAATTTTTTCCAACATATTTTCTGTATTAATGAATTAGTTTTATAAACATTATTATAAAATATATATTAACAAATTAAATAAAATTTGCTTAAATTTTATTTTAGGATTTTCTCAAATTTCGTCTAGTTGTAAAAGATAGAAAATCCACTTTGTCATTTATTGTTGGTAGTGGAGATGGTGTAAGCATAATTTCCACATCACCTAATGATTACACCTTTCCTGATTCCAAATCATATAGCGTCAATAGCTGTGAAATTGAAAAGTACGGATTTGATAAGAGGGAGTAATGTAGGAGTAAAAATGTTTATAGTTTAATATTAATGTTTAAAAAACAATATATATATATTATTTAATCCAATGACAATGTTAAAAAATAATAATTTATAATCACTACTATAAAGTGAATTGCTCTTAAATTAAATTTAAATAAATTTGACAAAAATATCGCGTTTCTATCAAAAGTATTTTTACAACCATTAAAAAAAGAGGGATGAAAAAAGAATGATACATTAAAAATACGAAACTCATGGATTATCAAGCCTGTATAAGTTATAGTAAAGTGTGAGTAATTATAAAATTATAAATGGAAAAATTCACACAGTTTAATAAGAATATTTCTCAGTAACCTTTATTTCGGTAACTATATTGCATCAGTAAATAATATGAGCAACAGATATTTTAAACTTTTATAAGTATAGTAGCTTTATAGTGGAGTAAAAAGGATACAATCTATAGTTACCGTTTAAAAGTTCTGATTTATTTCATTTTATTAGATAAGATAATCTTTTTTTCAGCTTATATTAATTTGTTTTTTGTTTCTTCTGCACTTGTATGGTGTGATCGATGTGTCAAACAACAAGAGCTTCAAATTATATTCCATCAATTTCCGCCAACTTACTAGTAACACCATTATTAGATTTGATCCGATTCTTGCAACAAATAAAGAATTTTAACAAGCATGTTTCAATTTTTTGTTTCACATAACGATACTTTACAGTAATAATTGGGATGGGGAAAAATATTTTTTATTTCAGTTCAAGAGAAAAATATAATGTATACAATTGTTTTAATTTTTGAAGATATATTTGTTTGTATGTAGCAAACTAGAAAAAAATTACGATTATTAAGTTCTTATTACGCAATTAACAAAACAAAAGATAATGCAATTTTTTATTATGTTTCTCAAAAATTGTATTTTAAAATCTATCCAATGTTTTCTTTCAAACCAGATCATTTAGAATATAATGTCATTTATATTAAAATGACATTTCAGCAGCTTTCATATTCATAATTACATTTTATATTAAACATATTATTCCTCATTACACTGCATGGATAAATATTTTTATAATATAAAAGTATACTTAATAAATAAATTTATATTAATGATTGCATACTTTAAAATTTCTCTTAATTCTATTACATTTTCATAAAAGTTTTTCTGCTTAAAAATTGACTATATATCAGTAATGAGAAATTAATCCTAACGATTACAAATACACTCGTGCCCAAAAATTAAGGATAATGCATGTTCAGGCAAAGAAAGAGACAGAAGAAAAACAAATGTGACTTATTTATAAAGTCTATTTAGTAAATAAAATGTAAAGAGCAAAAAAGATACTATATTTTTGATATCATTCATAAAAATTAAGATTTTGTTCCCTGGAGCAAATTTAAAAGAAAACCTATTTACAAAAACTAATATAACAGGGTTGGTATGACGGTTATTGTATAGTATTCCCTCAAGACGAGGCAATACAGCCACCCAGACAACGCCTAGGCACGCTGAATATTAAATTATCGATCTGATCTTAGGGAATATTGCACCACTCATCAAGCAATGCTCTTCAAAGTTCTGGTAGACATGTGGAAGGGTTGACGGGCTGCAATTCGTCGGCTAAGCATGTCCCACACATGTTCTATTGGATTCAAGTCCGGTGAGTTTGATAGCCAGTCAATACGGGTGATATCCTCCTATTGAATGCATTCATCTACAATGTTTGCCCGGTGAGGATGGGCGTTGTCATCCATAAACAGAAATTCTGCACCCATGGTGCCCGAAATAAACGTAGATTTTGTTCCAGAATGACATCCCGATAGATGTGGCCTGTCATGATTAGATTCTGAAGAAGTAGGTTTGTTCTGGAACCCAGAATAATTCCTCCATAAACGAGCAATCCTGCACCAACGTAACAGTATCGTTCAATGATGTTCTCTCTCACACAAGACAACTGTTGCAGTGTCTACAATGCATGCTCTCTATTCCCGGCTAACCGCAGGCGACAGGAAGTTGCGGTAACACCTGTCAGGGTTACGAGCATATAGACCAATGTGCCCAAAGCGTCTTTACACGGTCTACCTTGAAACTGCCATGCCGATAGCTGAAGAGAGCTGACGAAACAGGGCTTATTCTGAGCTCCATCTGTTTCTTTTGGCAGTAATAGCCAAATACCGGTCCACATTCGGCGTTGTAACTCGGGGGCAACTTGTGCGGTAGCGTCTACTCATATTACCATCATCTTGGAACCGTTGCCAAAACCTGGAGATTACACTCTGAGTGATTCCAAGTTCCTCGGATGCTTCCAGCAGAGGACGTCCACATTTCAGACGGCCGATAATTTTACTGCATAAAACATCATCCAAATGCTTATTTAGTGCAAAACTATGTGGTTATTGCACTGAAATGCTTTTAAGGCATGTGAACATTTTTACTTCTTTGCAACCTTTCCTCATATACCCCTCTCTTACACTCTCATCATTGTGACGTACTATAGACGCTATCAGGTGGTTTATTGTAATTTCCATATTATTTTTCAAGATATGTGTGATAATTATACATGTGGAATTTGTATTTTAGTATTAAATTTCTGTGTGATTTTGAATTATCCTTAATTTATGAACATGAGTGTATATAACTGATATATTTTTTTGGACATTCAAATTTTATCTTAATCATATCTTCATGAAAAATACCATATATTCAATTAAATAATAATTATTTTAACCTTTTTTATCTCTAAACACCAAAATTTATTCATGTTTATTTGCTTAACTAATGCAGTACATATATTTGAATGAAAATCTATGTCTTTTTTACTTAAATATTTTTTTCTTTCAGTAATTCATATATTAATAACATTTTAATGTCGCATTTATCATATTTAATAGAAATATTACTATCCCTACTTTATTACATTATGAAGTTGTATAAATTGCATTAACCATTAATAAATATTGAACTATATATGTTTGTTAAAAATGCATCCATTTTTCTTTGTATCTAAAGTAATCTGTTTAATAACTGATGTCTTTGGTTTATCGCAGATATAAATGAAATAAGTAGAAATTATTAGCAGTATTTAACCACAAAAATAGCAAAAGATATCCAAAATTTGAATTCAAATTTTTAATTAAATTTTTTACAAATATTAAAGTGATATATATGTATATATATATATATATATATATATATGTACTATATATATATATATATATGTATATATATATATATATATATATATATATATATATATATATATATATATATATATATATATATATATATATATATATATATATATATATATATATTTGTATATATATATATATATTTATATTTAAATTCTATATAATTTCTGTTTAAGTTAACAAGATAATAGTTGCAGGCAATTTATATGTGTCTAGAGCAAATGAGCAAATTACAATGTTATCTCAATGTAAATTCAAAATAAATACATAAAATTAATTTTATGAGGTGTGAAAAATTAAAATTATATTAGTAATGAAAAAGAATTAACCATTAAAATTATAAATGAAACATTATTACTTATGTGGTAATACAAAGTAAAAAAAAGTCAACTCTTTCCCAGTAAAAAATAAAGATTTATCTTACATTTCTAGTTGAAGTACAGAATATAGTTTAAAGAAGTATTTATGCCTTAAATTTTCATGAATAAATTCATTTATGTCTTAAATGCTTTTCATCTGATTTATCAGAAAGTGTTATTCAGTAAAAGGTAGATTTCATTGTTACAAATATCGTTCTAGTATTGAGAATATTTTTTGAAAAATACTTGGGGAAGAATGTTTAAGAATTAATCTATTTTCTTTTTTTTGTGTACCACATCAGAGATACTATAATAATTGAGGAAGCAAGAATGATTCAAACAATAACAATTGATAAATAAACTTTAACATTTCGTCATATAAATCGAAAAATTGAGTGAAATAAAGATTCAATATCTCAAAGAATTTATTGTATTTAGAGCCTCATAATATTTTGCAATTCAAAAACTTTCTGAAAGACAGGCATAAAACACATAATCAGAATAAAGCTTTATAAATTTAAGCATCAATTTTTTATTATAATTTGTTCTTTGGTTTAATTTTAAAATACTTATTTTTTAAACTGTTTCTTTATAAAAAATTTACAAAATTTATAATAAAAATATTATATTTTATGTAATAAATAAATTAATAACACATAAAATAAATGAACAACTTAATAATGAAATTAACATAAGAAACTATTAAAATCAATTCTGGGAAAATTAATTATACAAAAGAACTACTTACACTCGGGAATATAAAATTAGCTGTCTTAAAATTTGTTTTTTAATGTTAAAACAGTTAAATATGCTTATCTATTAATACATTATTATGAAAAACAAAACTTCAAAATGAATTAAATTATATTTCTTTCATTACTCAGCAATTCATTCTAAGAAAATAATTTTCAAGATTAATGTAATAACAAAAAACATAATAAGCAAAGAAGCGGTATGCTTTTAAGAACTTGTTATATTTAGTTAAAATTTAAAACCAGTCATCTGAGTGGATTTTAAAATGTGTATATAATAATTACTTTTTAAATGTTTTGATTTTTGAATTTCCTGTGCCTTAAATTGAAACGAATTTCATTTTAAATGATTAATATTTTGTTATTATATGCACAGAAAAAATTATTGAAAATGTTTGTTAATTTTTAATATTTAGTGAAATATATGTTTATGTGAGTGTTCTATTAACAATAAATGTATTTAAAATGCATTAAAAATTTATTTTTCATCTCTTAAAATTAGAAGTATAATACAAGATTAAAAATACAAAAGCAACAGCAATTTTTCCAAATAATTTAATTTTCTTATTGACAGATACATTATTCAAAAAACATTTTTATTAAATAAAAGAATCATTCAAGAATGAAATGAATTTAAAGAGACATGAAATAAATGAATTTTATTGATTAAAAGAATTTTGATTGTTTTTCAATTACTTTTATGAAATGTGAAATCTTAAATGATTAAAATAACACTGAGTAGAGGGTTAATATTTATGATAATAAGCAGTATAAATTGTAAAAAGTAATCATTAAAGTTATTTTTGTGTGTTTTTTGAGGTATATTTTCTTTTTCAAAGTCAGAAACAGCAATCAAAGGAATGCATGTATATATATATATATATATATATATATATAAATATATATATATATATATATATATATATATATATATATATATATATATATATATATATATAAATAAATAAATAAATAAATAAATAAATAAATATATATATATATATATATATATATATATATATATATATATATATATATATATATATATATATATATATATATATATATATATATATATATATATATATATATATATATATATATATATATATATATATATATATATATATATATATATATATATATATATATATATATATATATATATATATATATATATATATATATATATATATATATATATATATATATATATATATATATATATATATATATATATATATATATATATATATATGCTTTATTACAGATGACAGATGACTCGATAAAAAATACAAATTTCAAATTGATTTTAACTTTTATTTACTTTTTATAGTAAGGTATCAACTATTACATCTTGAGCAAAATTCTTTACTCCTTTGATTATATTTAAATTGTTAAGAAATAATTAAAAGATGTAGTTAACTGATTAAATTTAATCAATGAACAGAACATCATCCCTCTATTTATTGTCACTATTAGTCATAATTAATGTAATTAGTTTATTAACTTTACATTAAGAAGTAACACATGACTATCAAATGGGGTATAAGTATACTTCTGTAAATAAAATATTGCTTATTTTTAAAAAAATTTGTTTCTAAATATATAGAAAAAATACTAAAAGTTCTCTATTGAACTTTTAAAAAAGTAATATATTTATATGCTATTTAAAAGTAATAGATTTATTTATTTTTCTCTTATATTTCTAATAAGTGGACAAATATTTCAATTAGATATTATATTGTTGTGTGCTGTTGATGTTGATTGTGGCTTATCCTTCCTGGTTGATAGCAACGTCGACTCAGGTCCATGAGTCCAAACGCTTTCAAACAACGGATCACGGTCTAAAGGCTTCAGAATAACTTTCCTTTATTTAAACCAATGCAGGCCAAAGTAGGGGCGGGAACATTTTGAGTTACAGACCTCAATTACTAGACATCAACATTGTTAAGTTTATTCGGGGTACTTTGAAATTCGTTTTTTCAAAAAATATCTTCTTTACTTTGTACTTTAATAAATTTGTGAGGTTACTTGTAGTATTCATAGCTTTAATAGCCTCCATGAAAATTAAATACAGTAGTTGAATTAATGTTATATTTTGATACAAAGTTATAGTAATATGATGTAGATGATTTATTTTTCTTGCTTTTACATTAGAATAGGCGCACATAAATTCATAGAATGCAATACAATATGTAATAATTACAAATAACTGTTAATTTTTATTTGTATAAATGTATAAGTTTGTAACACAACATGTAGTTTGCCACTTCTATTACTTGCCTGACATGTTTTTAATTAGTTGCTAATTAAGATATGGAATCATTTGATTCAGAAAAATAATTAATCATCTGAGTAATAATTCTGCATTAAAAGATATGGAATCACATCCTTCAGAATCAAAAATTATTTTTATTCCTCTTTAAAAATGACATTTTTGAGTGATTTAAGCTAAGAAATATAATTTATTTATTAAGTGTCCGTGATGGTTGGAAATTTAGTTGCACATCATGTTTTTATGCGAATGCTTTATTGGAAATATAGTTATAGAATCAAATAGAATAATATTTTATATATATTACTTGCTTATATTTTAATTAATTAATTTATAATTAGTTATTATAAATAAGATCTAATGTTTTTTTATCAACTATTTTACATTCATTCAAATAAAGGAAAAAATGAACTAAATAATTACACTTTTTCATTTTATCATAGATTTTACTCAGAAAAATTCTCTTAAATAGAATTTCTTTTGTTTTATTTGAAATACTCATCCTAAATTTGATCTTAAAACTGTTTTAAATTATCTGGAGTCTCAGCGTTATACTTTATTTGTGTAAGACAATTTCCCGTTTCAGTGTTTGATATATTTCTCAGTTAATTTAAATTTTAAATACACACATTATCTTTTTTTCGTAATTTCTTTCATTGAATATAAGTAATGATTAATATTACATCACTAGACATATCAGTATTTATCCTATGAAAAAATATTTTGCTTAAAATATTTGTAGCTTTATAAATGTATCTAAAAATAAAAAATGAATAAAGAGACATGTGAATGAATATTAAATAATTACATATTCAAAAAGGAAATGATATAACTACAAGTATCATTAAATCTTTTAATCATTTCCTTTCTTGAGGCAAAATAATAAAAGATTGAAGATTCATAATCCTTACTGCTAATTTGTTGATGTTATCGCATAAAATATTAAAATCTTATTAATTGTACCTGAAAATTATCTATTAATTTATAATTAGTTACCTAAAACTAACACCTGTCCAATAACAGGAAATGTATTCACAAACATCCTTTTCAGAAAATTAATTTTCTATTACATTATTTTAGCCATCATTAATATAATAAGAAATTTAATTAAAGATTGCATTTCTGATTAAGGTATCATTTTTTTGTTAAAAGAAGAAAATTAATCTGTTAAGCTCATATTTATTTTATAGTATAACATACTAATCAATATCTTTGAATTTCTGTTTTCTTGAATTACTTTGCAGATTCCTTTATATAATAACAATTACTTGGCATTAATTATTAATGTGATAAAATTCTTGATTTGACTAAAAATAATGCTGTTAAACACGCCGAAAATTATTGTTGCTAAAATTACGCCGAAAACTTGTAAGCTATACCTAAGAAGCTTTACTTTTAGATATGATTTCTAGATTCATATTGAAGATTTAAATTTGAAACACTCCTATGGAAACTATTTAAATTATGTATTGAATAAATATTCTTAAATATATTTTAGAAATGTAGTTCGATTTAGTTAAACATTCTTAACAAAACATTAAAATTTACTTAAATTATACTGATTGAAGAGATTTTTAAAATGTAGCATTTTATCCATAGTTTAATGATTTGAAAATTAAAATGGAAAATTTCAAATATCTATACACGTGATTGTAATTTTTTTGGAAAATTAAGTTCTTTTTATACACATGACATTGAGAAGTTTTTTTTCTACTTTGTTTATAAACTACATATAGCTAGACAAAATGATACTCATAATATATTTGAATAAATGAGTTCGTTTTCACAATATAATTAATATTATGATAAGACTAATTGGTATACTTGAAAAAATACATAAAAATTTGTATTTAAATGAAAACGTAACTTAATAAATTTTAATAATATTTTGCCTTATTTTTTTCAATAATTTCAGAATGTTTTAATGAAATAAATTTTACATTAAATTTTTAAGATATATTAAATGTTAAGTAATAAACGCAAAAACGAATGCAGCGAGTTAACACTCCTGATTTTAATTTAATTACTTAATACATGTGTCTACGAATATGACAAAATCTGAAATAGTTACTGACATTGTATGAAAACCATATTTTTCCTTTTCATTTCAATGTTAAATATTTAAATTTTATCATTAAAATGTTCTTAAATTTTTTATTGTACTTGTATTAAACCAACAAATTTAATATTAGAAATTGCAAGACTAGAGCTGAAAATATTATAATGGTTAATTGGCATTAATTAAGAAAAATATTTTTATTATAAATAACATGTTTTTCATGAGATATTAAATAACTGTTTTTTTATGTATAATATTTGGATACATTTCCATTTATTAGTAGACTTGAAGAAAAAAATACCTTGCAACAATTTACATGAAATAATTTATTGGTATTTAAGGAAAATAGAATTGCATATACTGTAAATAGTTGAAAATAAAATTTTGAATCCAATATTAAATTCGTTATAAATATCAAAATACAATATAGCTAAAGAAACACTTAAAATTTCGAATAAGTTCAGCTTATTGTAATTTGCTAAACGTTTTCGTCTCCAGTAAAACGACAATAATACATATATATCAATGTATAAATACGACTTTGAACTTTTATTTCCATTGTTATTGGGCAAAATCAAAATAACACTTGAAAATAATGTAAATGAATGTATAATTTAAAGTTTTTCTTGGAAAAGCAAAATGTTTAAATCATTGTATATATATTTAAGAAATGTATAAATGAATAGGTTATAAAAAGTTAGTTTCACGAAGATATTCTCCTTGATAATTTTCATTATACAATTAAACAACTATAAATAACCGATATTTCAAATATTAAATCAGTATGGAAATGTTAAAATAGTTCCTTCTGCTTGGTAATCATAAAATAGTTTTTAATAAAACTAGGAATATTTTCTACTGTAAAATTAAAATAAGAAAATTTCTTCTTTCTTTAATAAACTCAAATAAAATAAAGATTAAAATATTATTAGATAAGTTTTGCAGTAGCAATAAATAAACAAATTTTGCAGTTCTGAGTAATTTCTCAGTCAGTATGTTTTAGCTAGAAATTTGGCTCCTTAAAGATTTTTATATTTTTAAATTAATAAAATTGATACACAGCGTTTTAATTCATTTTATAACAGAATCCATAGATTAAAGTTTTAAAATTGGATTAAAAATTTAAACTTTAATTCTAGGGATTAATCTATAGTGTCTTCGAAAAAATATAATAACAAAATTTTGTAAATAATTTTTTTTTTGTTTCAGATTACTACTTTTCTGGAAGTCAGCTTCAAAATTTCTCATTAATTATTCAATAAAAATAATACATTTTCTTTTAAAGAAAAATATGAATTTCATTCTGGAGTTTGCATTTATTTAGAGTTAGATTTTCACTTGTTAGGAGAATTCTTTGAAAAGAAAGGATTTATTTACCGAAAATAAATAAAAGGATTTTTATAATAATGCAAATTTAGTTATCAGTTTTACAAGTAACTTTCAGTGCTTTTACTGTGAGTTGATTTATATGATATTTTATAATATCAAATGATGTGACATATATACATGTATATTTTATTTGCTTATAAATATTTGTGCTATAAAAAAGATTTTTTTCATTTAAAAGAATGACAAATTTACTGTATTCTATTCCTTAAGAGCTATAAGAACTTCAATTATCTCACCATCCACGAATACAATATTGACAAGACAAGTTCAAACAACTTCATTGAAATCGATATTAAGTAAGACGTTGAATTTATTAAACATTTTAAAGTAATACTAATACATTCATATTTTTTTTTATTTTTCTTTCCTGGTACATTTGTTGTCACTTAAATGCTTAAGTATTCCTAATTTGTTTCCTAAAAATTATTCTAAAATTAATATTTTAGTTTTTAAATTCATATTTTACTGGTTTGCTGAAGTGAATAGTACTTTCTCTAAGTTTAATAAAGTTTAAAAAATAACAAATTTACTATGGATAATATTTAATAATAAGAAAGAAATGGAAATTAGTATAGAATTTGAAAGACTGATATAGCTGTTTTCAGCAAATATTTTCTCGGTTTCGATTTAATCTGAAATTAATATATCATATTAACACGTTGATCTTGCTGTGTTTACATGCTTTTTTAGCACAACAGATATGAATAAAAAATATGAAATATAGATGGGTCTGATAAATTTGATTCTTATTGATTTCATTTCACTTAGATTTATTTAAAATGTAAGAATAAAAAAATCTCACGATACAATTTTATCATCAAACAGGATTTCTGGCCATTAAAGAAAACATTTCAGGATTCTCTTACAGCGAATGATGATGGGTAAAATTTGATATCTTCTCTTTCTAAAATTTTACACTTATGAAAGAATAGTTCTCAAACTCCAGAACTATGATTTAGAATATTTTCTACCTTACAGCGCCTTTCTTTCATTGATAATATATTTATTTCATTAAAAATAAAGTTTCTTTTTGTGGATTCGTAAGAATTATTACTTTAAATTATTTATTTCAAAAATCAGACTCGTCTCTTGATAGTATTTAATATCTTCATAGGCATCATTCACTTATATCATGTTATGAACATCCTTTTGGTACACGACACGTTCACCTCTAGTTTGAATCAATGATAATTTAAATGACGTCTCATATGTTTATGAGATCTTAAGGTCATTGCCAGTGCCATACATATGAGACCTGCGAAATTTCCTCTCTCAACAAGATAATGTAAGAACATATGTTGTACATCATGATCTGACTTACATTTGTACAAAGGATATTCGACTGTTGTTCTGCCTTGTACGATCTCACGACCTCTCGTGAAATAATGATTTAGTGTTTTTTTGTGAAAAGACCGGACTTCTCCAGCCATTATGTTTGAGAAAGTGTGGCTTTGATTTGAGTCAGCCTGGAATAAATTTCTTATTTCTGCCGTCTAAGGACAGTTCGATTGCATACATAACTAGATAAAGTTTAAATGGGTGTCCCTTGTTCCTAATAATTTTCTATTTCTGTAAACCATGAAAATGTTTGTCAATTTAATCACTTAGTCATCATGTTATACTATTTACACACAATAAACATTTTTCTTCCTTGTTTTCTGTCACTGTTGTTCCAATTTTCTCACCTAACAGCGAAAATAAAATCAAAATAATTTTATAAGTTTACTGGTAGTTTGAAATATTACCAAACTTCTTTCGCCTAAAGTTTAATATTATTTATTCCAAGGCATAAGTAGATTAATTAGCAAAATAATTTTTAAAAAAGCAACAATTTTCTGAACTGTATTAAAAAAAAACTTTAAATAACCTTAAAATTATAAAATTGGAAAAAAAAAGAATTCAAATAACCGCAACCACCAAACAATTAACGAATAATAAATAAAAATGCTTTGTACTCCTTCCACACATATATTTCAGGGCAAATATTAAATTATAACCGTAATAAATCTCACAGCCACAACAATACCTAAAAGTACTAAGCATATGAACGTTACAGTGTAACAAAATCATTTTAAATCTTTTCTTGATGTACTGTAGTATTATAAATGTTAATTTATATAATAAAATGCAACAGCCATCACATAATTTAATTATATCAAGTGTTCTGAGGAGGTATGTTCTCTTGAACATAGTCTTAAGTGGTTAAAAATATATGTATTCACTTTAATGTTATGTATTTTTAATAATTATAAAATAAGAATGAAATAAGTATTACAATTGTCGTAGTGTAATACGACATACCCAAACCCTGAGAAAATAGGTGTGTGTATTTTTATTGCACTTTAAATTTAAGAGTTTCCTCTTTTCCTTTCAAACTAAGCGGGAATAATATAAAGGAAAGGATGTAATAAAAGTTGGCACAATGAAATAAGTGCAATAAAAGAATAAATTTTCCCTTCTAAAAGGGATGAGTGATCTGGAGGAAATTGCAGGCAAAGTATATTGTTTTATGATATGTATTATTTGTAAATCTGACCAGTCGGGAATGAGGGGGAGAGATTTCTGACCTATCCCATAGAAGTATAGGAGGAACTACAGAACTTTGGAAAACCAATGGTGTAAAGAGGAGGAGCTAAGCCGAAAATTATGAAGAGTTAAAAACTGCATCAAAACACAGAGAAGACACACAGAAGCCCCAGAGAAGCCCGACATAGAAAAGGAGTCCACAATTGAGGACTAGGTCCTCATTGAGCATAAGAAGACGCTAAAACGATGTTAGTTGTATACAAAATAGAAACATCGTATTCCAGAAGGAACCCTGCCTCGAATTTCCAGAATGGAGCTGCAGATGTCCGCCAAATAGACGAACAGAATAGAAACGATAGAGTCTGAGGAGAGATACCAGAGACAGAGAGGAAAGAGGGAAAGCTCATGAGCGAGGAGCAAGTCAAGCGAGATCCTGAGCCGGTAATGCCATTGACGTTAGGGGACCAACGGTTACTTATAAAAGGGGTGAGTCTGATCTCTCGTTCTTCACTAGGCTGGTCAAATTCAGTGATGATATTAATGTGTAATTGTCATAAAACAAATAGTAATTTTAGAATCTCTATTGTTTAATCAAGAATGTTTTGATTGTAAATGTAAATTTCTCTTGTAATTAAGTTACTAAAATAAATTATTAAGTTTTATTATATTTTGTTTTGAATTTATCTCTGTCATTCAATTATTTGAAAAACGAATCTGGGTTTCCTCGGGATTCTTCGAAAATTACCGAGTTCACCACAACAACAATAATAATAATAAGTATAGTTAAATAAATAATTTTAAACAATATTTTAAGCACACTCCTTAAATATATCTGAATCTGTTGCTTATTCAGTAAAAATGTCTGTTTATTTCAATTATAGTTTCTTCATAAGATAAAGTAGGAAATTAGAAGAGCCTGATAATAACTATTTTAAAAATAAATTTTTATTAAAGAGAAAAACTTCGAAACTGCTATGTTTTTACCTGTAAGACAATAACTTAGGTGATATGCTGTATCCAACAATCGTAAACGTGCGAATTGTTTTAAAAAGTGTTGAGTTGAATGAAGAAGGCACACACAGGTATTTAAAAAAAGTAAATATAATTAATGTATTAAGTATTTCCTCACAAATATATAGCTCATATTGCTATTTATTTTTTCCATTGCATCAATAACAATTTTAAATTATAGAGTAATAAATCTAGTCAAGACAAGTTAAAGAAATAACTTTTCATTGCTATAAAAAAATTTCTAAAAATATTAATTAAGAAATAGGCTTATTTTTAAATCAAAGATTACATTTACAATAAAGTAAGACTCTATATTTTTCAGCATTTGATAACGATGTCACAATGTGCTTTTTTATAAACGAAATATATTTATTTCCTGAAATAATAATGAAATTTCAATAAGTTAGAACATATTTTATAAAATATCAAAGGGGATAATGAACATTACTATCAAATAATATACTATTACTTAAGTTTTAAATCTGTTTACAACTCTTAATTTTTGGAAAACGAATCTTTGTATACTGGATAAATGTCATTAAAACCCATCTAATGTTTTTAAAAATAACAAAAATACTTTTTAATTCCTTTTTGATCAATTCAAATTGTCATAAATTAATAATAAATTGAAATGTTTTATTGAATTTACGATCGCTTTAAACGTATTACAAATAATGAACAAATTATACACAGAAAATAAAACTTAGAATTAAACATTTTTGAAATCCTGTTTTCAAAGTGCAACAGGGTTTTTGATAATAGTCTAGATTGTTGCGAGAATTAACTTTTAAAAATGATAATTTTTTTTTTAAGTATTTTTAAAATTTCCGAAAGAAACATTGTTAATGTGAATTGGGAGTATAAACTGTGGGGGAAAATATTATTGCTAGAGAAACTATTTCAATAGTAAAATGCATTAAATTGAGTTAACGTTAGAATTGAAATTAACTGTTTTATTTAGTTATCCTTGCACCAAACTTACCAAGAAATTGTTTTATCATATGGTGCTAAAATATTGTACACATATATAATTTATTACAAAAATATAACAGACATTTCACATACATAGTTATCATATTATTGAATAACTACGTGATGTAAAAATAATTTAATACTTGTAAAATCCAGGCTACTTCATCCGGAAACGAAATTTAAAGGAATGCATTTAGATCTCATTCTTTATAAAAGAAGAAGTATGCATTTAATCTTTGCACATTAATGCATTACTAATGCTTTTTATTAAATAATTTTTGCATATTTCTCATTATACAAATTAGAATCCAATACAATATGTGACGTATAGACCATTTCATATAATTTTAAAACATTTCAAAAACAGTTTTCCACTAAAATGTACTATATCTAATTTTTTAATGCATTAATGCAGCACTAATAGATGTTTTAAGTACACTACTGGCTATTAAAATTGCTACACCAAGAAGGAATGCAAATAACAGAACGATATTTATTGGACACATACATTATAGTGGAAAGAACAAGCGATTAGATTTACAGGAAGTTCGGATGTATAGATCTTGAGAAATCAGTACCCAGAGCAGCCACCTCTGGTTGCAATAACAGCATTTATCCGCCTAGGCATGGAGTCAAACAGAGATTGTATGGGATGTACGGGTATCTCAGTCCATGCAGCTTCAACACTATGCCACAGTTCATCGACAGTAGTGGATGGTGGGTGATGGCGTGCCAATCGCTCGGCAACCATTGACCACACGTTCTCAATTGGTGACAGATCAGGAGAACGTGCTGGCCAAGGTAACAGTCGAACCTGTTCTGTATCAAGGAAGTTCAGAACAGTACGGGCAACATGTGGTCGTGCATTATCCTGTTGAAACAAAGCATTAGGGAAGCCTCGAAGATAGGGCAGAGCTACGGGCCTTAAAAAATCGGAAATGTAACGGTTGCTGTTCAAAGTGCCGGTAATGCGGAAAAGAGGTGATCGAGACGTGTATTCAATGGCACCCCATACTATCACTCAAGCAGATGGGCCAGTATGGTGATATCCAATGCAAGCTGGCAATGCGCGTTCTCCACGATGACTCCAAACACGGATGCGGCCATCATGGCCCTCGAGTATACAGAACCGAGATCCATCTGTAAAGATGACGTGATGCCATTCCCGCGTCCAGGCTCGTCGCTGATCACACCATTGAAGGCGCTCCTGTCTGTGACGCAGCGTCAATGGTAGCCGAAGCCTTGGTCGCCGTGCAGACAATCCATGCTGCATTAAATGTCGTCGAGCTGTTCGAGCAGAAACTTGTTGCCTTGCAAATGACTCCATTTCTCGACTCAGGTTTCGTGACGTGGCTGTACGATCCCTTATGACCATGCGGATAAGATGTCTGTCTTCTCTGCTGTTAGTGATGGGGGGTCGCTGAGATCTTGCATGACGTTCCGTATGATATGTTCCGTATGATCTCGACCGACGTGAGAAGCAATATTACGGTACGATAAACCGCAAATCCGGTAGGCCATAATCCTTCCTCGATCAAAGTCAGACACGTGCTGATAGGCATTACAACAACTTTATTTGCCGAAAACAACGTTGAAACGGAAATTGAGTATGAGAAAGCTGCTGTCAAATCTCTGGTTTTATACACAATGTAGATGTCGCTACTGTCGCCTGCTTTGTATGAATGCGCTGAAAATCTAATCATTTGCATATCACAGCAAGTTCTACCTGTCATGCAAATTTCACGTGTGTGGTGTGCCGCTTTCCTGGTGTAGCAATTTTAATGGCCAGTAGTGTATATAATGTATGTTAATATTATAGCACATCACGCAAAATTAAACCAAATACAAATATTTAAATTTTTGCATTGTTTGATTTTCGGATGAGAAATCCAGCTATATTTTAACAGTATTTTTTAAAGCACACAGGTATAATTAAAAAAAACAAAAACACATTTAACAGTTGTGCATATTTTTAATACAGCAATTTATTTCAAAAACATAAAATATAATATGATATTTGGGTTTTTGGTTTTGAATATAATCGTTATGGTTTTTAATTAAAATGTCACTCAACAATAACTGATGAGAATTCTTTTTCTGAAATTTTAATGTGATTTTTGATGATTAATTGTGAACTCATATATATCGGTTTTAATTAACTTCTTTAAATTTCAGTTCAGTAAATCACGTTTCGCTTAAAAATTGCAAAGGTAATTTATTTAGAAAATTGGTATAATTATACACAATTATGTTCTTAAAACATTTTCATAATTAATAATGAGTTATTAAATGATTTTTCAACATTAGCAAAAACATAGCTAATAAAACGTTTGTAATTATACTGCAAGAAAAATCGGCATGGAAACTTCTGTATAATTTATTAACAAATTACCGACATTGTAGAGCAATGAATGAAATGAAGTTTTAAAAAATTCGTTACACTTTTATTTAAAATTATGACATGCTGCAAATTACAGGGAATAATTAACTTTTTTGAGCATTTTTTTAAAAATTTATTTATATTTTTATAGTTTTTAGTTTAATCATTACATAATTAGCAGAGGTAAGGCTCAAATTTTCATTTAAGCATATGCGTTACATTATTTTTCTTTATTTAAGGTAATTTTATTCTCTAAATTTAATAGTTTTTTTTATGTCTAATGAGAAACTTTTCATATGACGACGGTAATTATTATTTCAACCAAGCTCTCAAACTTTTAAAAAATATGCATAATATTAAACTATAATCTAAATCTGTTTTCAGTAAGTATATATTACTTATTAGACTAATTTTAAAGACTTTAAACCCTATTGAAAAATTAAATAAATTATCATTTTCTACATTTAATTTTATATTTCTTTTAGTGAAAAGAAAAATCCTTGAAAATTTACTGTTTGATTTGTTGTTAAAAGCTTATTTTTATTAATTTAATTCTGTCTCAATTAGAGCATATAAGATTAAACATTGTGTATTAAAATATCTAAATATAAAATAAAAGGAAAATTGTGATATTTATAATTAAGGTTTATACTGCTAATATATTCAGTTTTATATTGTGGAAATAATGAGTTATAAATATATATATATATATATATATATATATATATATATATATATATATATATATATATATATATATATATATATATATATATATATATATATATATATATATATGTATGATGTAGATGAATGTGGATGAATTCTAACATATTAATTAATTATAAAATAAAATTTATTAAAAATTAAGGATGATTGTAACAAGAAAATTTATGAAATTGTTATTTCGAATATTTTTAAGCTTATATTTTTATTGCAATTTTTAACCCTTATATATTTTTTTCCTTATTCTCATGTTATTTCAAATAGATTGTGTTTTTCAATTAAAGTTATTTAATATTACTATGGATTATATACATTTACAACCTAATCTGGCTTCCTTTATTGATCATTTTAATTCTATAACATTAAAAAAAAACCAATGAACTATTTTCAGATTGTAGATTTAAATGTATTTAATATGAAATTATTAATAGTTTCTGTTCAGTTTCTATTCACTTAGCTATAAATGTAGTTCAAACTTAAAACTAAAAATTTTAAAAAGTTTTATTTCTTTTCTTTTCACAGATTTATTAAACTTAAATAATAAGAGTTTTAAATAACCACATTTGCTTAAATTGTATATTCTTAGATTTAAAATCAATTTATTGTGTAAGTCAGTGATTCTCACCCTGTAGGGCGCGCCCCCTAGGGGGGCGCGAGAGCATATCCAAGAGAAAATGTTAGTTAAAAAATTTTATTAAGTGACTTAAAGGAAAGAACACACACACATACAAAACAAAATACACTTCGACATATTTAATAATTAACTTATTAAATTAAAACAACTTACTAAATTAAAAATAAATTTAATAATTATTAGTGACTTCCTTGGGCCTGTCTTTCAGAGCAAAGTTTTTCGAAGGAAGGTTTAATATTAGAAATAGACGCTCTCAGTTCTTTTTCTATATTTAGCTGAGATCTATATTTTGTCTTCAAAGAAGCCACCTCAGAAAATCCAGTTTCACAAAGGTAAGATGTTTAAGGTGGTAGTAGAATGCGAAATGCTCTTGTTTTTAGTGCAGAAAACTCATCATTCACTCCTGCCCAAAATTCAAAGAGTCATTTATTACTCAATTGTATTTTGGTTTCCGTGAAGTCTATAAAGATTTCTTCCTCTTCAATTGAGAGTCCTTCGGGAGTAATTTGAAATGGATCCCTCACCCATTTGTAACTTGATATCAGTTTGTCGTCAGCAAGAAAGTACTTTTTAAAATTCTTTGCTAGCATTGCTAAATGATTTTCGATGGTTAAAAAAACAACTTTTACATGTTGTTTTTCAGCCTTGTTAGTTTTAATTCAATCAATCAAATTTGCAAACATTGATAAGTTTTCTTGCTTTAAATTTCTGCTCCCCCCAATTCCAATTTCCAACAAAAAGCATTAACTTTATAACTCGTATCCAATACATGCGTTATATATAGTTTTTTATAGAAAATATTATGATATATATTATATATTTCTGCTTCACCGTTAAAATACAGGAATATTTTTGTGATTAATTTAAATTAATAATAAGAGTATGGCTTTCTGTATTTTAAAAGTAAAGTATTATTTGTCTCGTATATTTGTATAAAATTATAATCTTCAATAACTAATACAAATTTAATTAAACTATTTAGCTTATTTTAAATATTGTTCTTAATTTTTTAAATACAAGCTGCGTTAATTTTTATTACAATCACGTTTCCATAAAATGAAATTTTATACGTAGTGTTATGATTATTTAAAACTAAGTTTTGAATACAAGTCTTCCTTACCAGTGTTAATTTCAAATGCAAAGATTGAAAATGAAAAAAAGTTCTAAATAAATATTTGAAATGCTTGTAAAATTAGAGTTAGATTTTATTAGATAAAATATATATTTATGTAAAACTGAAGTATAAGTAAATTAATTTTTGATTTTTGAAATCACTAATTTAGAAATGTATTTTGCTCAGAAGTTTAATGTTCTAATTTAATTATTTCAATAATTTTAAATTACATTTAATCTCTAATTTCTTTGGTAAACTCTATTTTTATAATTTCATAAAATATGATTCAAGACTCTTTTTCTAACCATCTTGATGGTGATTTGGAGTTTTCTTCCCTACCTCATCCATCTACAAGATTTCCTACTCCTCTTGCTGCATTTGATAGCGTTAGGGAAGAAGACTATGATCTAATTTACTTTACAGATGGGAGTAATGTTAATGAAAAAGTAGGTCTTGCATACGTATGCTTTCAGAATGGTTTTGAAGTGAGTTATCAGGTATACCGCATTAATGATTACAGTTCTATTTTCCAAGCGGAGTTACTCTGCATTAATCTTGCTGTTAAAGATGCCATAAGCAAGCCTTTTCAAAAATTTCTAATTTGCAGTGACTCGATGTCATCCCTACTGGCTCTACAAGATGTAACTAGTTTTGAAAGACTTATAGTAGAAGTCCAGACTTCAATTAATATGTGTAATATCAAAAATATTTCCTTCACTTTCTCCCATGTCAAGGGTCATAGTGGTGTGTATGGAAATGAAAGAGCGGATTTCCTGACCAAATCTTCTCTTTCACTTCCAAATATACTCAATACCAGCTTACCCAAGTCTTTTTTCAAAACCACTACCAAAAAGAAGATTATCACAGAATGGAACTCAGGTTTCATTTCCTCTCCGAATTGTAAGTGGACCAAATATTTTTTCCCTTCAGTTCAATGCAGAATTAAGAACTACTGGTTTTACACTGACTTTAAAATTACGCAATTCCTCACTGGAAAATTCTGGGAAACTCATGGGAAATTCAATAGTTACCTACACCGTTTCCACATTAAAAATAGTGAGGTGTGCAAGTGCAACTCTGGGAGTGACAACCCTTCTCACATTCTTCTTGAATGCCCATCTGTTTCAGAAGAAAGGAACGAGCTTTGTAAAGACTTAAATAACAGGTGGCCCCCGATTATGGTGGACCTAGTTAAGAAAGAGAATTTTGAATTTTTTGTAAAATTTATCCATGCTGTTATCTAATTCATTTTTCATTTTTATATCTCTTTTTTTTCTCTCTGCTTTCTTTTATTATTACTTTTTTCATCTCATGTATTATTTGGATTTGTTTTGTAGTACATTTGTTGTACCTTCGGGCCCTGTGTGGTATTCCTTGGTGCACAGGGAGATATTTTTGTTTTCCCAAATAAAAAAAAATATGATGGCAAAAATTATTGTTAAAAGTTGTGTAAAAATACTAGTTACTTTTATTTTCCTTAATAGAAAACTGAATATAATTACTATTATATTTAAAAATGTATTGTATTTTAGTATTAAGTAAAATTAATTTTGAAATAAAATTGTAAGTTCTATTATTGTTTTAGGTTCTTCAATATTTTCATTTCAAATTCAGTAAAACCGAATTTAAAATGTAAGTTTGAATTACAATTAAGAAATTTTATATTTAAATGTATTTTAATTTACATCGTTCAAACGTTTTCACGCCAAACAACCAAATGGTATGAAAATTTAATTAATGACTATTACTTAAATAGCATTTTATATCACATTTCATTTATTTCAATATTTCAAATGTTTTTGAAACTGATATCTTTTGAAAGATACACATTTTTGAAATAAACCTTAATATATTAAATACTGTATTAAAACTTCTACGTCATTTAAAATTTAAATTCTAAGGAACAAATTGCATCATTAAGTTATCTAAGCATGAAGTTCTCAGAAATATTCATAGAATTAATTAAACCTGTCATCGTTTTAATGCCACTGAATTTTGGTCCACTGTAATTATCTTTTAATAAGTAAATTATGTATGAAAGTGCAAAACGCCTATGTACGTACATTAAGGCTAAACTTTAATCTTCTAATAAATTTTTGAAATTTCTCACTGCTTTAATATTTTGAATAAATCTACAGGTATGTTTAAAGCTACGCTATTGAAATCAACATTCTTTAAGGGAGTGCATATAATGAAAGACATCTTCATTCTGAAGATTGTATTCTAACTTGTAGATTTATATATATATATTATTTATTTAAATCCCGTTAAAAATTAAAATTTCTTTTAAAATTAATGTTACCAATAGTCAGTGTTAATTATAAATTATTCATATACTTAACATTGTTTACAAATACGTTTCCTAAAATTTAATTGCGCAAAATTTACAGATAAATTCGAAATGAAATTTAAAACAAAATTAGTCAGAATTTTAATTTTAAAGTTTGTTTTATTGATTATTATCTTAATAATTTTATTAATTTGAAAATGCTCTTAAAGTTTTAATTAAAAAATTATGAAAAGAAATGAATTTTATTTTGTTCTTCAATTTTTTTATGAAATTAATAGGAAAATTAAGCAAGTAATTTATAAAGTTTCAATTCCAAAATTAATAATTATATTCCCAAGACCTGCTTATTATTTACTGTGAGGATAACTGTCTACAATTCAGTGGTAATTAAAAGCAAATTTACGATTAAGCTTTATTATTATGTTTATTTGCATAACAATTATATTGTTTTAATCTTCTTTCCTTAATTTCCATTACTTCTTGTTGTAACAATGTTCCAATTACAGTTATATATTGTGATTGACCATTTGATTTTTAAAGTTCACCTGTGAGAAATGTCGTTTTGCATTATGTAGATTCTTTTATCATTTATAGTACTATCGATTCTTACTATTCTCGTTGTAAATATCTGAGTTTACTAGTAAAGAATGCATATTGAAGAACATGTTGAGGCTAAATAAATATTTTTTGAATTTCTTATTGTTTTTTTTACACTTTATTGTGTTTATGTTTTATATAATACTAGTTTTTTATTTTAATGTTAATAAAATTTTCATGCCTCATAATTTTTGTAGAAGGAATGTGGCTTTTAATTTCATTACAAAAAAAAGCGATTAAACTTATTTATGAATAATGTATTGATTTTATGCATACAAATAATTTTCAAGAGAATTAGGAAACTTTTAAGCTATATATCGAAAAGAAATGAATTATTGTAATAAATTAAGCTAAGAAATTATTATTAAACACAATTATTTTCTAATTTTTAAAAACATCCTATTCATAACTTGAAATTTCTTTTTAAACTCAATCTTTTTTAATTGCGAAGCGGATCCTATTCATACCTTAAACGGAAGAATGATGTTTATGAAAAATTGTTTTACGCTTTCAAAGTTATATTAAGCAATGACGATTACATTATTATCTAATGACATACCTCAATTTGAAATTTATTATACAATAATTTTGTACATGTATTTCATACGTAAAACTTTAATAGTGTTTGAAAGGTAATACATTGTGATTCTACACTAAATTTTTATATAGGGTAAGAGTTTATTTACTTTCTTTGCTTTCAATGTAATTTTAATAAAAAAAGTTTTGAATAAATTACACAATTAAGTAATTGATTGCACTTATAGAAAACATATAAATGTTACATAATAAAAATATTTTAGATGATAAAATTTAATGCTTCTCAACAGGGTTTTTGAGATTTTTAGTTTAAAAAATATTTTGATATTTTTAAACATTTCCTATTAGAAGATGTTTGAAAGGGAATAAATTAAAAAAATTATGAACTGATTAAAAGAAAATGATTTAACCAAACTGAATGTACGAAAGACGTTTTATATTTATATTTTAAACTCGTAATTGATACAACATGATAGAAGAAGCTAGCAGCATCAAAATTAGATTAAAATTTTATAAAACGAATACAAAGCTCTGTAAATATTAAAATGAATTTAATAAATTATTTTAGATCAAACAAGTTATTTTTATATTCGGAGATATAAATGATTAAATTTTCAAAAGTTTGAAAAATTAAATGTTAGAAATTTTTAATGAATGTGTGTATTCATTATAATTATAATTCATAGACATTCAGGTAAGGATTGATACGCGACATGGTATGCTCTCAAATTTATATATCTACCTGAGGAAGAGTATTTTATATTATTTGTATGTGTAAGCAAGTTCATTTGCAGGAGCTGCTTCACGGGAATACGAGTGGAAAGCCAGTTGTGAGATTCTGTGATTGGCTGTTAACATATTCGGAAAATAATTGAAAAATAAAATAATTGCATATGTTGAAAATATATTTTATGAATTTCTTGCAACTTATGAGCAAACGTTATCTGTTAATGTTAATGAGAGACTGTCCCAGGTGAACCATACAGAAAAAGGACTACTTCAGGCTATAAGATTTCGTGGATATATTTGTTGCTGTTGAAATTATCCACAATTTTTAGTAATTGATATATACATGCACTCATTTTCATAGCCATAAATCCAAAAGCTTGAATAATATCATACTCGATAGTACATTTCGGAATCTAAAATTCAAGGGCTAGTGCTGAAATGACTGTGGGAATCATAAAATCCTAATTATTTTTCTTATAAAAAAAACTTTTTGTCAAAAAACCACATGTTTATGTGTTCAGTCAGACCCTGACAAAAAAGTTTTGAGTCAAGGTAATAAAGCATACAGAAATACTTGCGTGTAGTTCACTGAGTAGAAACATTCCAAAAATTAAATTAGCACGCAATACTATATTTGTAACCATATGAACTAACGTCTTGTCAACTGCTTAGATGAAAGTTTGTAGTCCAAAACCTCATAGTTATCCCCAGTTCTGTCAGAAGTCATTTTTAGTAACAATTCCTATATGTTCTCTTTAACATTAAATGTTCTTTTTGGCATTCTACTTCTATACTTTCATGAACTTTCTTTTTATTCTGTACTCAAAATACAGTTTTACTACAGGAAAACCAACCATGAAGTTCTGATTTTTTTTTCCAATAAAATCTACACACATTAATTGTTATATAACTATTCTATTTCATTAAAGATAAATATTTAGGTTTTAAATATCGCTTGCCCCTAGCAGAAAACCATATTCTTTTATAAATATGTTCCGATTCTGTTCTGTGTGTCTGTTTCTCAATTTATAAAGTTTCAGCATCAGATCAAACTTCAGTTCAGCTCATGCTTGCATGGGAATTTGAAATTTTAATACTCTGGATAATTCTAGTACTGTGTGTTGAAACAATCAATTGCAACTGCTGGTTATTTCATTTTAATTGAATCATTCTTTTAGTAACATTTTTTACAAATAGTATTTTGCTTATATTTTAAGCATCTAAATTCGGAACATGATTTGAAATGCTATTACATGATAGAATGAGTAATGCCTAAAATTACCATATTAAAAAGAGATAATAAAAAAGTTCTTAAATAAGTTAAAATTGATTTTTATGAATGCGAAAAAATTACCTCAGTTTATGCGAATCCATATTATTAATACTATTATACATCTAATGTTCTATTTATAATTATATTTATAACCTTTTAACTTTATAAACAATGATACGAACTTTTGAAATAAAAGTAATTTTAAAAATGTTTATGGAAGGTTGCTCATCGGTGTGCATGTAAGAAAAATCAAAATGTATTTTTATCAAATTCAAACAGAAAATCAAGAGTACATTGAATATTCAAAATATGGATTACTTTTTCCAATTTAAAAAACAGTAATGTATAAAATTAAAAATAATATGTAAAAACCTTAATCATTTCTGTAAATTTAATTTTAATTTTAGAAAATATTTATGCATATATGTATCAAAAATCTTATAATTGATAAAAAAAGTTTTACTTTAGATCATAGTATCATTATTCATTATTGTCATTCTAAGAGAAAAAACAACAAATAGACATCCCTAGTGTAAGATATATCCTTCATATACTGCGATGGTTGCTTTGCTTCGTATTTTCTAATTAAAGACCAGCTTGTCCAACAGTTTTTGAAGTAAGATTTCTTATTTCACAATCAGCATCACTTTCAGCTCTTAGGTATTCCCCGGAGGATGCAACCGTGCCATAATCCATGCCTTAAAAGCATCTCACATATGTCTTATGGAAATTACATCAATGAAGTAAGCTGGCTATTCTACCATTCCTTTCCTGTGCTGAGTAGCAAGAGTTCAGTATGTCCGTGCATAACCAGTGAAAAGTAATTATTAAAAACAAATTATGAGTCAATGACACCTCAGAATAAATCACATGGGGAAAGATGACCTTAAAATAGCGATCTCCATTTACAGAACCCCTATATTTAATGTGGTTTTAACTACCACGATGACCTTTTTTATGATGTTCGACCTCTTTCTAAATAACTTAAGCTGCGAATTGCCTTCTTCGTTGTAACGAATCTTATCCTAAGATGAAACGAAACCAATGACAAGTTTTTCAGTTTATGTCAATAAAAAATATATAACATTCAGAATAGCAGGTAAATAAGCCCCTTTGGTGAAGGTGTCTAATAAAGCGTGTAACTTTTATCCTATTGACCTATAAAATTCCAAAGAAATTCTGATTGCTGACATCTTTCTTTCTATTTTCATAATCAAGAAGACATATAAATTATCCACTGCAATTGTTTTTCTGGAGCAGCCACCACAATTTTTCTTACACATGTACCTACAAATTGAAAGGTTTTACTCTCACAACTTCAATCTCCTCAACCGCACTGATAACACTATGCCACTCTACGTTCTTTCCAAAACTTCTTCTAAGTGCGTCACTTTTAAAATGTTCTATTGCATATTAGTCAACTTTAAAGAGGCTTGTCATGAAACTCATTTTACGAACCTTTGTTATCATTAATCATACCTGAATCAAAGAAAAATCCAGTTTTACAAATAAATCTGCTTCATCAGAGAAAATACAAAAATTTAGCTACACTGTGAAAATAATATAATTTCAAAGGCCTGCAAATCAGTCCAGACTGAAGAATAATTTAGAGAAGATAAATATGAAATTCACTTATACATTTGAGGTTTTAGAGTTTAGCCGTTAAATTGACGAAAAACGGTTGCGAATGTGACTGCCGAAGAAGTATTTATTGATGTGGTTTGAAAAAGTCCATTTCTTTTTAATCTTTAAAGTGATTAGCTACATACGAACATTATTTTTTAGACAATCAGAAAATCTACAAACCAGTTAAAAAAAATCATTCATGTAAAATCAACAATGCACAAATACTTGAAACTCAATCACACCAAAAACGATCTAAATTTGCCTGGTAATTTAATCGACATGAAATATTAACTTCTATTGTCAACTAAGGTGTATTTAGCGTTACCTGACATAAATACTTGCAGTTTCTAGTTATAAGAAATTTTAAGGACATTTGCGTTTAGAGATGGGGGAATTAAGACATTATTGAATTAAAAGCCAGCATTGTACACCATATTGCTGAAATATCCTGAGTGATTTTTCATTCCATGATTGGAAACTTTAAAATACACTTCAATTCGCAATTGATGTTGAGGAAGCATACATTTGTATGTGCATTTGTAATTGTGTAATAATTATTCCTTTTCGAATAACAATTTTTCACCTTATTTTAGGCACCGAAAATTTTTTTATTGCTGAACATTTGAGCAATTATTTTTACAGAATTATTTTTCCTATACCTAATATAACATATATAACAAATTTCATTAAAATATAAACAATAGCACAGATTTTACATAAGTCTGATTAAAGTCACTAAAATTATATACATCCTGTGTACTGTATAATATTGTAAGCATATAACTTAAAAATAAAAGTATATTTGTATATATACATAGTTAGATATTACTATTAATTTATAAGGAATACCTTATCAATTCAATTTTATATACTGTTCATTTATCAAGTTCTGCATGTGTTATGAAATTAAGGAAAATTCTAATATATTTAGTTAAAAAAGAAAATATTTATAACTGCGATTAAATAAAAAATTTACTAACTTAAATGCAATCCTATATAATTGCAACAGCGTATGCACCTATTTTATTCAGTTGGCTCAATAAACTGAGTCACTTAAAATAGTTTTTCAAACTACTTATAATAAACTATTTTGATTTCGGTGTTTAAATGTTTTACAGAATTTCAGGAAGCCATATGTATATTCCAACACTTTCAAATCTACAATTATTTGAGATATTTCTACTTCAAACTGTTGTATTCATTTATATTCTTAAGTTTTAAGTTATTTTTATTACATATTTATTGGACATTAACATATATTATGCATTTTATAATAAACAAAGGAATTCTATTTCACTGAAAGAGTTAATTTTAATTGTACACGCGGAATTTTCAATTAACGTCTTATTTTATTAGTTCTAGCAGAAATTAGAATAGTTTCTTTTCAAATTAAAATGTACTTCATTAAATTCCGGATATTCATTATTTTAGATTATTATTGTATGTATACTTTTAAAAATCTAGTAAAAAGCAAGTTTTAATTGGAACAAGCATAATTTAACGATTTATTTTCATTAAACATTTCACATTAGATTCCAAAACGTAATAAGTTTTATTTAAATTTAATATTTTAGTTACTTTAAAAGCTAACACACCATATTAGTAATTAGATCTCATAAAATTATATTCTTTTCAAAAAGTAATGTGTTGAATATTTATGTCTTTAAAAATGCATCGTGATCAAGAGTTCATCACAATTATTTTGAAGTATCTTTAACTTCGAACTTTATTTAATTTAACATTCAATTCAAAATTTCAGTTTGACACATTTTATTAACATTTAAAAAATTGACAAAAAATAAATTAAAAAAGAAATTATTAAAAAAGTATTACGTTTCAGTATTCATTAAAAACAATTATTATTATTCTCGATAAGAAAAAATTATTATCAGTCAGTACATTTTTTCACTCAATAATTATGCAGCCAACTTATGTGAGAGTTATGATTATACTTGTTAAAGGTAAAATATGCTCACCAATAAAACATATTATTAAAATAAAAAATAAATAATATGAGTAGAATTGCATTTTTCCAGGAAAAAATTAAGAAATATGAATTTATCCAGCATGTATTTGGTCTAAATTAATGAACTTAAACTAGCACATAAACATGTTATTAAAAAATAAATTTCCTTTTTCGGCATTCTTTTATTATTTTGTAATATGTTAGGATATTACGCCAAATATTTCTACTTAAGAATTCTTTAAAATTTAACAAACATATATATTCTATTATTTTAAATCATTTTTTTTATCCCTAAAGAAATTTTTCGAGAAAATTGTAATTTATAGCATTCATTGACCATTGTTTTAGAATGCAGAATTTTTTTATACTGTTCAGTACTCTATACTGTTCAGTACTTAAGTTTGAGATGCATCAATGTTTAGAAGAATATTTTGAAATGAAGTATATCAAATATATTTACTAAATCCAATAATTTACTTCAAAATGAATTAAGTCTGACATTTTCAAATGATGTATAAATTAAACTACACCTATTAACTTATTATTGTAAGTGAATGTAATTATTTAATAAAATTCTATAGATATTGTTATTTTATATAAACATATATATATATATATATATATATATATATATATATATATATATATATATATATATATATATATATATATATATATATATATATATATATATTTAAATAAGACAAATTTATAATCATATAATATATTGCTTATTACAACAAGAAAATTTATAGTCTTAAAATTTCATTATGCATATAGAAGATTACTTATCTCTTTTTAAGGTAAATTTGGAGAAGTTGTAAAACAAAGTATAAAAGATTCTTCCCTTAACAAAAGAAAATCAGTGTGGTAAGTAATGAAAATCTTTAACGTTTCTTCTTTAATAAACACTTAAAAATAATTAGGTAAATCTTATTAAAATAATTAAATTATAATAGAAAAATTTGTGTAATTCTTTAAAAAGGTAGTTGGTGAAAAGGTATTTTTTAATTCAAAATTTATTGTCTTTAAATAAATAAAAATTAATTTTAAATAGTTATATATACTATGAAAAACAAACTTAAACCAAATTTGCTCATTGGATGTGGAACATAAACATTAATCAGAGGATTGTAAAACTCAACAAAAATATAAATTATTTTGATAAGGAAGAAAATAATAAAGTGCAATTTTTAGTAAATTTCTTTTACGAAAATAAGTAAAAGGATTTGTTTATAGTTAGTTAGTTTCATTTTCAAAAGTATTAACTAAAACTTTCAAATTTTGATATGATATTCAAAGTATAGTAAAAATGAACTAGACTAATAATTTCTGACTCAAAATGAAATCTTAGGATTCACATGTTTTTTCCTCATAATATAAACACAGTTGAACTTGCACAATCCTAAATTTTTATCCTTTTCATTGAATATATGTATGGTATTTAAAGGTCACAACAATTAAAAAAGGCAAAAGCCATTTAATCCTTAATAAAATGAAACAAATGAGGCACATGACTTTTCCATTTGTAAACAACGCCTGTTTCATGGACTTGCCTCGGGTATCAATCAAAATGTATGTACTGAGGATGAAATCATATTACGGTTAACTTTTTCATTTGTTTTTTAAAAATATTTTATCACATGAGTTGTGATATTCTGTTCAACAAATGTTTGCTTACATCACTTGAAAAATGTTAATATAAGTTAATGAAATATATTTGTTAGTCAGATTTGTAATTTCAGCAGCAGAATCTTCTTAATTTTTCTTCTTATTAAATATACAATTCTAAAATACTTCATTTATCAATAGTGTGAATCTATTTACATCCAAATTAATTTATTTATGTTTTAATTCATAATAAAGAGATTTTTCTTTTCAATATTATTTATAACAAAAGCACAAATACGTATAAAAATACATGCTTAGCAAATACTATTATATTTTCATTAATAATAACCAAACAATATCAAATAATTTTGTTAAAACAGACACACAAAACTGATGACGTAAGTATTTCCTCGAATTCTTTTTATAAAAATAAAATATACAAAAGAAGGAAATTTATAAATTGTATGAGATAACTCAACATTAAATATTAATAAGTAAATCAGAGTTATATTTGCACTTAATGGAAACTGAGCAAATGTATTCCATGAATTATAAATGTCATAGAATTAAATGAAAATGGAATTGAATATTTCCAGCAATTGTAACTAGTTTGGATGTTGAAATGATTTCAGCTGTTGGATTGTATTAACTAGTGAGACGAAATTTATGTTTTTATTAAAGTTAAGTTGAAAAGAGAAAATTAAATTTATAAGAAAATGCTGAAATTAAAAACATAAATTATTGGTTAATTTTGATTTCATATTAACTTAATAATGTGTGAATCCTAAACTTGATTATAAGAATCAAATATTTCTAAGGTTTAAAATTATCAACTTTTTCGACAAAAATCATTAGTCCACATAAATTAAGTTTTAAACTAGGAATTATAATAAAATGTAATTTTAATCGTATAACATAATAAATTACAATAAAAATACTCATCCGTTAAGCTGTTTTCATTGGTTATTTATTTGAATGTTTATTTCTTCCTACATAATTTATGTATTCTTATTATAAGTATAACCTTAAAGATAGTACACATTAAAAATAAGATAATTATTTTAAACATGAAACTCAAAGCTTTTGATTTTTTATGCTTTTTATACTGAAATTCAACATATCTTCATAAATTATAAATGAAATTAAATGAATTTTTTTCAAAATATGTTAAGCATTTTTTCAACATAATAGACAATTTAAGACATTATCAGAGACAGTAACTAAATTTAATTCATTGGATCACATGCCAGTTTTTCAGAACAATTGATGTTGATTATAAATTGACTTATAACTTTTTTTTCAATCGAGGATTTTTGTGTTTCCGCAAAAATGATTAAAATCATTTTATTATGCATTAGCCTTTTTTAAATATTTTTGTGAAACTCAAATTTCTAAATTAAATGAAAAAAATATTATTTAAAATATATTTTATTTAAAAAAAAACAAATTTCTTATTGATTAGTTCATTCTCAAAGAAGGTTACTTTAGGAACATTCTTTTCTTCAATATTTTAATTTTTCTATTTTCGAATTTAATTTTTTAAAATTATTTTTTATTTAGTTACAAGTTTTGAAATTTTAAAGATAATCTTTCTGAGATATTTTTAATATATATTGTGAAATGTATCAACTTGAAATCAACTCTACTTAAAGTATTGAAATTTTAGTTATGGTAATTTCTGAAATAAAGGGATTGTTATAAGCAAAAAGTTAGATATCTATTTGTGAAGTTAGTTCTATAATATTAACCAAAGCTTCTTAAAGTATTTCTAATTCATTATAAAGTGTTATTGCTAATAAATTGAGCACAATTAAAAATGATGGTCTTATGTCAGACGCATTTATTTTTGAAATCCTCCCAAAACAATATCGTTAAGGCCTATTGTGTTTAGTAGATGGTATTGTGAAATATTTTGATACATCCACAGTTGAGACTTTTGATTGCCATATTATAAATGTTTAGACATATTCTTGTATCGTCAATAGAATCACTTCATCAAAATAAATCTAATAAATTTTTCTACGTTGCCAAAAATTTTAGTTTTAATTTTGCTTTGAAACGACCAAAATTGTGGTTTTTATTTTTCTAAATTTAATTATTGAAGGAAGTGATTTTTCACATCTAGTCAATTTAAATTTCTGCACACAAAAACGGAACTCATTTTCAGTATGTGCGTTTGTCATTTGCAGATCTTTAGTCATTGAAATGAAATTTAGTTTAAATTGCGTTTTTCAAAAATTTAATACTGAGACACATGTATATAGAAATTGAAAAATAATGCAAAATGTTTATTCTTTAATGTTTCATTTGTTTTACCATGACAAATAAATTAAATAAATTGGTGTAGAAGGGATCTGTTTATATTGAATTTAATTATTACGTCTACATTGTATTAAAGAGTAGACATTAAACATTAGATTTCTTAGAAATATATCTGTCATTTTTAATATTCTATAGTTAAATTAATTATGTATATGTTTAATGATTTATTATTTTTTTGAAATAGTAAACATTTCAATAATATGTTATAAAAAGGAAATTTTATTTTCAATATTTTAGGAAATTTTTTAATTATTTTATTTTATTATTTTGATTTTGATCTTTTTATTTTATTATTTTAAACATATTTGAATATTAAATTATTCTAATGTAATTATTTTGTGATTATAGTGTAAAAAATATAATTTATGCTTTTGTTATTAGCTTATCAGAATATTTAATGTTTCTAAGGAGACTTTAATTTCATTTGAGTAATAAATAGTATAAAATATTTCACTACTCTAGAGGAAAAATAACAGGTGTTCAATACTCACTTATTTTGGTGTTGCTATGAAAAATTAAATTTAAAATTCATTTAGAGGAACCAAGTTGAGGAGTTTCAATTCCAGATTCATTTAATATATGTAATACACATTTAGAAAAAGTTTTAAATCTAAATCTATTTTGTTTTTGTGGAATATTGAAGATTCCATGGATTTGTTTTTGACAATGAGCTACACATATAAAATGAACATTGTTTTTTGAATAAGAATTTAGTATATGCAATTATTTGTAGCATTATTTGCAATTTATTTAAAAAATATTATTGTTTTCATATAGTACTACTCAATAATGAATTTGATGAAAAACATAATATAAAATACACATAAAATAATTTTTAGATATCAAAATTTAAAGAAATTTGTATTCTTACTGAAAGAAATAAGTTTATTAAAAGGTTATTGTTAAAGTTAAGAACATGTTAAATCTGAAATATGTCCTCCAAAGCTAGTTAAATTTCAATTTCTTATAATCTTCATTCATATAGTATTAAATTAATATGTAAAACTTAGTTGATATATTTAAAATATAAATTTCAATCATGTAATATTTTAATTTGCTTCATAAATATATCAAATATTTTCTTTAAAAATATCTAAAAGCTTCACTTTTAGAACTGTTTTCTGATATTTTAAGACAACCTGAAATACCTCAGATACTGTTTGGTTCCTAATTGATTTATTTTGATTTTCAAAATTCAGTGTCAGATTATGTATAAAAGTAATCAATGGTTAGAGATAAAACAAAATATCTGATGCATTTTTTATAAATATATTTCATTATAAAATCAAATTATGACAATAAATAATTCAAGTTTTACCTTAAATTCTTAATACAATTATACTGAAAAAAATGCACAAAAATTACAAAGAATGCTCCATTTATTATGAATTATTAGTAAACTTAAACTGTTTAAATTCAAAAATGTTTGATTTCGAAAGAAATATTGAGACTGTTTATATTAAAATCTTATTAAAAATATATGAGGTTTTGATCATCACAAAATTAAAATTCATTTATCAGACTAAGTTTCATACTAAGTTTAATATCATCATGAGAAGCTAATATTGCTCATGAACCATCCTGATACAAATAATCAATCATAATTTTATTAAATGTTTTTTAAACTTTTCAAAGAAAATCTTAATACTAGTAATATTACTATGCATTCTAGAAAAATTTATCTCTAAATTTGAAATAAGTTCACTAAATTTTTTGTTTTCCATTAAGATTTTCATAAATATAAATTTTATTTTTTATTTGTTATATTTATACCTGAAATTATTTTTCCTGTGTTGCTTTCTACAGTAAAGAGTAATATTTAGGGAATTACTCATATTTGAATTGTTAAATTGTGTGTATACAAAATACAGTTTTTTCTGTTATCAAAAATCATATGCTTTGAATTCATTTGATTTCAATTAATTACCTTATATAAAATTAGTAAAAAATAAAAATATATAAATAATAAATAGTAAAAAATTAAAGAGCATAAAGTATGGTTTGTAACGAAAAATCTTTTGAACTTATCAAATTATTAAAAAATGTGTATCCACTTAAAAGAAATTCAAATAACTTTATTTTTTATTTATAAATACTTTACACACTGAATTATTTTTCTAGATATTTCTTTAAACATACATTAGATGAAATGTTTAATCCAAATATCTTAATTTTTACAAAATAAAAATGTCATTGAAAAGTTCCCAATCTACATTAATAACGCTTTAACAAAAAGTTAGATTCTCAAAGTTTTAGTTTAAATAAAATTGTTTAATACAAATGCCTAATACTTTTTAATTTAAATCACAACTTCTATCATAATATAAAAATATTTCACGTTTACTCAATATTTTTGAATTTATAAGAAATAAATGTCATTAAAATTGAAATTTGATTTTTTTACTTATATGCATGTTTCCATGTAGAAGCTACACTAATTAATATTCTTCAAACTTTGTTAACATGGAAAAAGAAATATTGTAAAACTTCAATTATTAAGTAAAAATACATTAGAAATGAATCATACGATAAAAGAATTAGATAATATTTTTCTTTTATTTTGATGTTATTAGACAAAGTTTTTTATATATAGTATAAATTTATATAGTATAAAATTATATATAATATTTTTCCTTTTATTTTGATGTTATTAGACAAAGTCTTTTTATATATAGTATAAAAGACAAAGTCTTTTAAGTAAAAGCTCATTTGGGGTAATTGAATAAGTCTTACAAACAAATGATATCTCTTAAGAGAGAAAAAAACAAAGCTTTATTGTTTCAAAGAGATATGTCACTTTCCATTTGTACTCATTTTGATGAATACTTTTTAAACCTTTATTTTTGAAAAGGTAAAATCATTAAGAGTTCTAAGATAATAGTATTTTCTGTCACATAGAAAAATTATCCATGATCACAATGTCACAAGTTCAGACAAAGTAATTTTTACTGTAACTAATGATTGAAGCTCTATTCTTCTATTTTTAAAATCCTCAATTTGATAATTAGCCAATTGTTGGTGAGAATTTATTAATGTATTGTCAAATATGTTATTATAAGAATGATTAATTTTAATAAAATGGTATTACAATTTGAACTAATGATTGAATTGCGTATATATACTAACTGTACTCACCTACTGGATACTTGACTACTAACTTGAAAAAAGAAAATTGTAAAAAAATAATAGTTTTATTTAAATATAATTATATACTTTTTATTTGAATAACTATTTAATTTTCAAAAAGATAGAATTTACTATTTGTTTACTATCTGTATCAGGTCACATTATGATAAAACACATCATTGTACCTTAGAAACCATTCTGAAAAATTATTTTTAGTTATTAAATAATACATAAAAATAATTCAAATGTAGAATTGTTCTTCAATTACATATAAGTGATATATGTTTTTAATGAAACCTAATCAGTTGAGTTATGTTCATTTTAAAAGCAACAACTTTAATAAATTTTACTATGGATTAGATTTTGCTTAAAATTTTTAAAGTTCAAGCGAATTATTAAAATTAATGATTAAAGTACAAAAGCAAAAAATTATTTTACTATTTATGACAGTAAAGTGATAAAACATATACCAAAATAGTTAATTATTTATTTAATGAAATTTTTAAAAGCAATATTTTCAAATAAATATCCTGTAAAAATTTCAAATTTAATTACATCTTATTTTTACTATTATGTATTGTAATAATTTGTCATCTTAATTTTGCTAAAAAATTTACTTATTGTAGTTTTTGTTGCATCAATTCTGGCAAGATTTAAACATGAAAAGTTTAAAAATTAAATTTGAAATTACTAAACTTTTTAATTAAATAATATTTATATTTCGTTTAACAAAAATTATATAGAAAAATCTCATAGTTTATTATTAACTTATTATAATTGTACAGAAACGTTTTACAAAATAAAATTTCCCTCAGTAAATTTTATTTATTGAACAAGATTATTAAAAAAATTAGTATTAAATATTTTTCAAAAATGTTTCTAAATATCAAATAAATTGTATTTCTGAACATAAAATACATTAATCAAATATTACTAGTCTAAAGATAAAATACATTAATCAAATATTACTAGCAAATAATTTTAATTTTATTTCAAAGTTTTTGTTTGTTTCAGTTAGTATTTTTGTGTTGCGGAGAAAAAATTATTTTCGACTATTCATAAGACAAAGAATAATTTTTTAGAATTTATCATAGTTATTAAAATAATATATTATTTTTATATAATTATTTTTAAATTTTATTAAAAATTTAAGTATATCAAAAATAAAAATTTTATTTATATTTTTGATACTCGTATGCATAAATACTTTAACGAGATTAATGAATTTGATACATAATTGGGAATATAATAGTTACTCTTGTGTAAAGAATTACGAAATGTGGAAATGGTATTCTCATTATTCTCGAAACAACATGAAAAGAAATTTCACGTAGCGGTAATGAGTTAAAAATAAAATAAGTTGAAAATTAGAAGTGGATATTTACCTGGTGAAAAGTTATATAGTTATTTTATTAATCTCATAGCATATTTTAAAATTAAGTAATACAAGGTCATGATGCCTATGTAAGAATTAACTTATATCTTTTATTAATATAAGAATTAGGAATATGCTTACTTTTTCAATGGCAGACACATTGTGTGAAGTATATATAGTTGTCTCTCTATGTCTCCATTTTTTGTGCATATCAACAGGTAGCACAAATTGTTTTTTTATTTAACAGCTGGCATGCGTATCTTGATTACATTTTTACTTTCATTCAGGAAACAGCATTATTTGAAAAAAATTTAGTTAGATTTATTTGCTCAATTGTTGTATTAAAATATTTTTACATATAAATCACAATTCTACTGAAATAATTTGTGCCAAAATATGTTGCTTACTTTTTTATTTAATTAAGTAAATTAGATTATAAATTGAATCTAAGGTAACTTAAATTCTATGGAAAATTTACTTATTAAAATAATTTTTGATCTTTAAATTGATATACTTATCACTATATTTTTATAGACATAAAGGTGTATAAAAATAACAATACAATAAATTTTAGAGAGAAATTCAACTCACTAAAAATGTGGTCAATATCTAAAAAAATTAGCAGTAAAGTTATACGAAATTATTTTTAATCTTACTCATTTTATTTAAAACCTGTTTTGTGTTTTCATTTTTTAACAGTTTTTAACAGTATAAACAGTTTTTATTTTTATTTTGAAACTCATAAATGTTATTCTTGTGTGAATAATCTAAAAAAATAATCTATTTTAAAATACTTTACACTTATAATTAATAGCAATTGAAAAATCGATTTGTAATTTTCATCATATTTTAGTTAAGTAAATCCGTTTGTTCTTTTTTGAAAACAAAATTATGTGAGATTAATTTATAACTTAAATTTGTGAAAAGTATTGGGTAGGAATTTGGATTTCAGGAAGCCAAAATTCCTTTTAAGAAGTTAATTTATTTCACAGCAGAAACTACAAATTTTCTTAAATAATTTTAATTTTTGTGATTTAAGGAAAACTTGTTAACTCTAGAAATACGCATATATATATATATATATATATATATATATATATATATATATATATATATATATATATATATATATATATATATATATATATATATATATATATATATATATATATATATATATATATATATATATATATATATACATATATATATATATATATATATATATATATATATATATATATATATATATATATATATATATATATATATATATATATATATATATATATATATGTTTGTATATATATATATATATATATATATATATATATATATATATATATATATATATATATATATATATATATATATATATATATATATATATATATATATATATATATATATATATATATATATATATATATGTTTATATATATATATATATATATATATATATATATATATATATATATATATATATATATATATATATATATATATATATATATATATATATATATATATATATATATATATATATATATATATATATATATATTTTCCATTATTTTAACAACTTAGAATTCTTACAATTAAATATTTATCGTCTTGAAAGATCCATTTCTTCTTTAAAAATGATCAGAAAATCTTGGTGCGTATTATTCACTGATACTGCATCTTTTCAGCCATACCAAATTTGTTTTCATGCATTTCTAGAGAAATCCTCTATTTGTAATTATTCAATTTTCTCTTGATACATTGCATAGTTATGTAGATCCCAGTGAATGCGCATGCACTGCTATTGACGATCACAGTCCGGTTTTCGTAAGTTTAACAATTGTAAACAAAACTCTTAAATGTGAAAATCTTCTACAGTTTAATTTTCTTTAATTTGTAGGCCAAGTTCTTATTCAAAAATGATATTAACATTGCATTGCATAAAATACACTGCCTAAAAGTTGTGTGGGGTTTTGCATGCTACAAGACATGGAAACAACCCATTTTCGTCCACCCCTAACTGAAGAAATAGATAAGAACATTACGGAATAAAGAAGGATTTAATACAAATATCTCACATTAAGAATAATCGACGGGACCTATATAAAACCAAGACATGGTTAAATTCTTTTCGAAAAGTAGAAATAGGAATGCATTGTTTAGTACAAAGGACAAATTTTATTTGAAGAATCATTCTCTAATTTAAATGTGATTTTATGTGAATCTTAATTTAAGTCTGAAGATCATGGCCTGAGATTTGACAAAGAAGATTGAAAGGTGTTAGTTCACAGACGGATTGAGTATTTGAGTTAATGTTAGATTTGTATTACTTTATATTTAAAATACTGTGGGTTTATCATAATGAACAGTAATGAAGTTTTATTGATAAAAATATTATATAAACTTGTGTGGGGTGTATCTTATAAGTCATATACGAATAGTCGTTAATCGGCCTTAGAAATCATGGTAATTGAACATTTAAATTTTCTAAATAAGAAATATTATATACATGGATGCAAAAAAATATTTAGTTTAATATAGACTTTGTTTTCAAAGCTCTGCTTTAAATTAGCGACGCGAGATTAATTATGTATACGTGTATGATTTATAAATTTAAAGCGGTTTTCTATGTACAATTATTAAAAATATATAGGCTTTTGTTCGAATTTTAAAATGAATACCTCAATTCATGCATTATAATTTACTGCAGATTTTAATTATTTTTTTCAATTTACATACTTAACTTTTAAAAATTTTATAACAATATAGTAGAGACCTTAATTGGAATTGAATATAATTAGGCAATATTGATTTTTCTACTATTATACATAACATTTCATATTGACATGATAAACAATTTCATATTGACATGACAATACTTAGACAATGATAAAAATGCATCCTTTGCATTCATGAAGTACTCTTCAAAATGTCTTAATTATAAGCATCACAAAAATTACATATACATTTTAAATTAAGCAGAATAGTTGTACACATACTAAAGAATAACAATAGTTAAAAAAATGGAACGCAGGATTCTTAAAATTGATAAGTGATACTGTATAGATTTTTCATGAATCAAAGCTAGTTAACGTGAAATAGTTATAAGGATTAATATATCCAAAGTAAAACATAATTAAAAAATTAAATTTTAAGAAGTGAATTCAAATTAAAGTTGCTAAATCAATAAAAAAATTATGCAGAATAATTTACATCTCAAAAAATTATAAAAATATGTATGTATTCTCAATATGTCTCCAAATTATTTGACAGTAATATTAAACTTGCGTAACATAAAAACATAATTTTGTAAAAAAATTTAATCAATAAGCTTATATCGTTCTAACTTTCCTTTCATGTCTGTATCACTTGAATTAAACTTATCAAAATTTAATTTGTATAATAAACAGAATTTAATTTGTATCGAAATGATTATATTTGATTTGCATTTATTGATAAAATTAGATTTGGTAGACATTTTACCTTATTTAAAATGTACTTAATTTTATAAATAATGTATTGGTATTTTAGTTTTGCTAGTTAAATTTAGAAGATTTCACAATATTTATTTGATATCGGATTTATCACCATAAAGAAAATAGTGTGAAGAACAGTTTCAACAAAATACTTAGAAACTGAAGCAAAATTTAAATAAATTCATAAAAATTTCGTAAAATTCATAAAATTTCTTATATATATATATATATATATATATATATATATATATATATATATATATATATATATATATATATATATATATATATATATATATATATATATATATATATATATATATATATATCAGCTAAAACTTAATTATTACATTTCGAGGTGTGATGGAATTTCTGTAAGACCTTCCTAATTATAAATATCAATGATGATAATATAGAAATATAATTACGACACATATTATTCTATAATATGGTTTATTGTAAATCATAAAATGTGTCATATATTAAATAAAAAAATTTCATTGTTTCTCTTGAATAATTAATGTTGAACATAACAAGTGAATGGATTCTGCATCTGTAAATTTTTAAGAAATTCATACATGAATAAAAATTTAATAAAATTCCTATGCAAATAAAATTTGCATAAATATTTTTTAATATATTACTAATGTTTTTAAACCATAAATCTAATTATCATTAACTATCTTATAATTTTAAATAACAGTCAATGTAGATACGCAAAGAAACTTATAGATCATTCTGTGAAGTTTAATTAAATATGTTCAAACTACTTCTGATTAATATCTATTTGTAATCTTAAATATATGTAATATTATCATAGCAGAAACTTTATCAGGAAAATATTAATATTTTAAATATAGTTATTAAATATTTAAGAGTTATTAACAGAAAACCCAATTTATACAATTTATTATAATCAGGTTTATTATTATTCAAAATTTAAAAGTGGTTTTCATTTACATAATTTTTAAATAAACTATTTTACTCTATATGCAATGGAAAAAGAGAACATAGATGTGTTAGTTTTTTTCTGTATTAAAAGATACTAAAGAAAATAACTAAAAGAAGTTATTTGATTTATTTGTGTGAAATAATAATTTTTAATTATTAAAGTAAAAAAATAAAATTTATTACATTATTATTAATAAAATATGTTTCTAATAAAAATTTATCTTTAAAACGTGAGAATACAAGGAATTGATTTTTAAAAGTAAATTTATAAAGTAATTTTGTAAGCTAAGTTTTGTAAAATATTATATATTTTCAACTCTAATTCCAGAAAGGATTTCTTGTCTAAGATTTTTTAGTGATATAACAGAAAACATAAGGAATTTATTTTCTTTCAAAGTGAAGTGAATTCATTTTTTAACTCAACAAATTACAATTTTTATTGGGCAGGACAATAATCATAAGAACAATAAAAATAACTAGAAAATAATTCATATTTTTAAAAAATAACTTTTGATCCTAATAAAAATTGTTTTTTTAAAAAGTATGCAAAATTTCATGGATATTTTTATTTTAATTTATATTTGTTTATAAATAAAACGTGGTAAAATTATTCAATTTCAAAACGACTAAGAATTACACTACGTCTACGCACACATATTTTAATATATATTTCGAAACTCAGAATTTCTTAGAAATAAAGGATTTTAAAGAATATTCAATAGTTTTTTCTTAGATTCTCAATAACTTTATTAAATGTGATTAGAAATTATAGTTCATGTGTGTAATTTGCACTGGTATTATTTAAATGACACATTTGTTCATGCAAATAAGATATTACAACTATAGAAGTTTAAAGATATACAAGAATTATCGCAGCAATTCATATTTGTAAACCAAATAATTTTGCAATAAATTTAACAAAACTTTCATAAAATGTTTTGTAAGAAAATAAAATTATTTTATATGATTCATTCAATAAAATAATTTACCATAAACTAATATTTAATGAGGCAAATTTTGATTTTTTATTTTTGGAAATAATAAAATTATAATTCATATATTTTATATATTTGTCAAAAGTATTAGAAAAATTATTAAAGCATGTGTGTGCTATTGTTGTAAGTAGGATAATCAATTAATTAGTTTATAAATATCTTATTATTTAATACGTACTATAATTTTTTTCTGAAACTCAATTTCTTATATTATTATGGAAAATTTAATTTTTCATGTGTTATAAAAATTCTACTTTCACAAATGTTGACTATCATTTACATCACTATTAAAAGACGTCCTAACAATATATTTTATTTATCAAGCAATCGAATTCCTAAAATTGCGCAGAAATTTTCTTTTATTTTCATTTTGAGGAACAAATTTAAACACCACAAATTTCTTTTAAAATTATTTTTCCTTGAGCCAGATATCTATAGAATAAACTAACAGATTATTTCATCCCAGTCTCAGTTTACTTTCAGAAAGTAATGCAAATTGATGTCATTATTTACCATTTTCAATTGTTTAAGATATAATATAAGAATTCGAGAATTGCTATTTTCATATTATTATGATTTAAATCAACAATGTGCTACAGCAGCTTTGGAAAATTTAAAAAGTATATAATTATTCAGGTTACTTCTGCAGAGGGTTGACATACATAATATAATACATTTCGTAACTACCAAGAAATATTTAATGAAAAATAAAGTGATTGTTTGAAATAGCTTGTTTTTTTTTTTTTGTATTTCATATATCATATTGGATGTTGGTTTAATTTTCTCTCAACTTTTAATCAACTCCTGTTGAAATATGAAACGCTTATTTTCTGTTTTCAGCAACGACTCTATTACTACAGAATTTAAAACGAATGTAAGATTCGAATATCTGTAAAACTTAAAATAAAAACAATATTTCTAGATTAAATGCACATTATTTATGTTAATAAACCACATTTCCCTATTAATAACTGTATTATAGCTGAATAATAATTGTCTATGTAAAACTGTCTATATCATAAAGTAAGCCTTAAAATTAAAATTTGAAAGCAAAATATCGAAAAGCAATATTCTTCGAAAGTATTAGATTCATTCCATTAGTTATAAATTATGTTTTTAATTTTATATACATACATTTATTTCAACTTAATGTTTTTACCCATTATAATAACAAATTTTAAAGAACTATCACTTAACTTACTTTGCAAAATATTTAACGCCTAAAATGTTTATCATTCCAAATGCATAAATAAAAGATTAAATTTTTGCATATTATGTTAGTTAAAGATTGCATTAATTAAATTTAAGTGGATGAAAATTAGTTAACAAAATGCATCTCTTTCATATATTGCTCAAATATTTGATGGAAATGCCATAAATTCTAACAGACTTATCTAATTTTCAAATAGCATATGAACTAAATTTACAATCTAAAACTAACTACATAAAATTTTTTCTTGAACTACATAGCATGCTAATACCTCGAGAAAAACTTAAAAATGTTTTCTTTATTTTACAATACTTAAGTATTATAAAATAATAGAGTATTTTTCGTGTCTTATAAATAAAAATTAAAAGATTTTTGTAATAATGAAAGGGTATCTTAAAAACTTATCAATATGATTAATTTTAATTAGTTTTTCATTGATAGAAATGTATATTATTCCATTAAATAAAAATATGTACTTTAAATCTATACAATTCTTCATATAGTTGAAATCAGATGAATATTTGAAATGTATTAATAAAATGAAATATAGATATGAAATAATACAGCTGATATTTTTATTTGTGCAAATAGTAAATGAAAATACTAAAATTGCACCTCTTATTTAAAGGACTTTTTAATTCACTCTACAGCTTTTCCTCATTTTTAATATAAAATTATATTTGGTTAGTTTATTTTGAGTTATAAAATGATTTATTGACGAATTAACTATAAAAAATATCGAAGTAATAAAATATGCAAATTGCACCAGAAAAAAATGTGATATAATGTTTTCATCATTATTCTAAGGAGAAAATAATATAAAATGATGAATTCTTCGACAATTTGTGGAAAAAACAACATTGCCAGGGAGTTTATTGTGACCTTAATTATAAACGGTAAAATAAATTAAAATGTCATCTTTTAAAGGTGTTAATTATTTGAAAAAATTATAATGAATTAAAATATCTGTATGTAATTCTTGAAACACTTCACTTCTCAACATATATTTTTACTCTATAAAATTAAAAAAAAAATCTGTGGTCACTTTCTCTTGACGTAATTAAGTACAAGAAAACAATTTACAAAAAAAAGAAAAATAATAAATTTCAAAATGAATTTAAGTTGTACAAGCAAGCAATTTAATTAAGCATTTTAAACAAAACCGGAAATAAAGTTTCCTTAAATCCTGCGGATTAAAATATGTAATGTCTTTAATATAAAATAATATGTTCAGAAAAAGCAAAAATTTTCAATCATATTGATTTGACTTGATTTTACTGGCGCAAGATTCTCAGATGAGATAAGCGTCACCGAAATGTTTGATTGATAAAATAATGTTTGATTGTTAAGTGCTTGGGTAAATCATTGGATAAAAACTAATTAAGAATGTTCATATGAACGACTTAGAAGAATAAAAGTACTAAAGCGAATTCCTGAAAGCCAGAAAGATGAGACATAAATGTTATTGAAAAAAAACTCCAATGTTTTCCGAGAACCATGACAAATTCAAAAAATTAATGTCATCCAGAGCAGGTTTTATTTGATAGAGTTTGTGTTTGTCTTTTGTACATTTTGAAAACTTTGGAGAAGTGGAAATGGACTCCTCTGTACATCGTTTCAAAAGGGAATGTAGCCAACTAGCATAAAAATATTATATTAGTTTTAAATATTAGAAAATTCTATAAAGTTTAAAATTACCAATATAAATTATAATTTTCTCAATATGTTTGAATTATATATCCTTTCTAATCATAAATGTACAATTTATCAAAATTTAACATGTTAATATACTATATACAAGCAAAAGAATATCTATCTATCTATCTATCTATCATATATATATATATATATATATATATATATATATATATATATATATATATATATATATATATATATATATATATATATATATATATATATATATATATATATATATATATATATATATATATATATATATATATATATATATATATATATATATATATATATATATATATATATATATATATATATATATATATATATTTGTGAATTTAAGTGTATGATGCACATTAAACAGAATTACTCTAAAGATTCTAATGATTTAAATTTATTTAAGAAAGCTTGAATTTGTGTATGGTAGTTCGGGAATAATTTCACATATTAAATTTAACTATACTGTTGTAATATTGTTTTATTTGTTTCAAGTTCAAACCAGTAATTGTTTTATTTGCACTATTAATATTAAGCATAAAATGTGGGAATTGAAGCATTTATTTATAATTTTATTTAATATCCTAGGCAATAAATTACTTTTATAAATTTTTTATCTATACATAGTATGCTTAATTCACACATTATTTGAACAATGAATTCAAAACAGTGTTTACAATTGAATTTTTTTAACAAAAACACTTTTCACAATAAATTTGTTCATAGTTTATGTAAAATTTTTGATCGATTAAGGAGCTGAAAATGAACTTTCCTGTAAAAATGCTTACATCTTTGTGAAATTATAATCTAAGGAACAATGTTTGATATTTTTGTGTGTATTCAAAATGGTCTCTTAAAATATTGAAAATTTAAAAGATTAACTTTTGAGATTAAAAAAGGTAAACATGGAGTGAAAATGTCAGTATCGTTTTTCTTGACATTATTAAATAAAATAATTATATTTCTGAATTTTCTTTAGATAACTTAATTTACTTTTGTTTAGTTGTTTATCATTATTTTACATTTATGGTTTATGAAAGAATTTGAAATCTATTTGCTTGTTTTTCTTAAATCATGACAAAAAGAAATTTGTAAAGAGAATTATTTTAAATTTGAAACTTTATTGTTAGTAGTATTTCATCTGTCAACGTTAATGTAAATAATCCTTTAATTTTTAATTTATTGTTCGTAGTTTTTGCTTGTAGAAAATTACAAATTAAATGGAATTTTAGAAGAATTAATACCTTTTTTGTTGGTACTAAAAGTGAAATAACATAAAAATTTAATTTCCATACGGCATTTCAAACTTTTTTACAATATTAGTTATTTTTTATCCTTATTATAATTTGTATTATTTAAATAGATTATTATTACTGTAAAAATATAAAAATATTTTGAAAATTTAAGTATTAACCCTTTTTTTACATTTATTTTTAAAAATTATTATGCATAAAATATTATTTAATTTTTATTTTCAGTTTTTTTTAAAATTATATTATTTGAAATTTACTTTTCGTAAAACTTTATATAAATTATTTTAGTAAAATATGAAATCGCATTTTTAAAATATTAAAATTTTTTGCATACAATTAAGAAACGTGTCGCCCTTTACAAAAAACTCAAATGATGTTCACATAACAAATTTTTCAATTTCATCTCATATTTTAATATTTCTACCAATGTCTTCAATTAAAAATTTAATTAATTTTTTATTAATGAATTAATTAAAAATTTAATTAATTGTGAAAAAATTAATTAAAAATAAAAACAAAAAAAATCGAGTAAAAAATAAGAAATATTAGAAATGTTAAGAAAATTGTTTTGCGACGTTATTAGTGCCCTAGTTTTTTAATGTCTTTATCATTTCTGTCTTTTCTTTGTGAAACATGTTATTTTTCCTGTATACCATGTTGCTTTTCTTCATGTCTTATTAGGAAGTGTATGAAAAAAAATTTTTAGATTATATCATTGTAATTATATGCAATCCCTCTTCTATATAATTTCTTTCATTAATTCATTTATCTATAAAATATAAAAGTTGTCCACTATACGTATTGGCATACATACGGTTTTAGATAATTATATAGCGCTCATCTATTTACAATTTTTATATATGAACTTTTTCACACCATTGTTTAATTTCAAATAATCTAAGTAAATCAATAACTTTAATCATGAAATATTTGATATAACCGAAGGGAAAATTTAACTAAAAAAACTACAATTATTTTCTGCCCATTTTATTTTAGTAAAATAAAAAAATTAACTCTTTAGGGATATATTGAAGAAAATCTCTATTTTTAAATCGCAATTTAAAAATTATTTAAATAATCACATCAGATTAACTCGTTTCTTTGCATTACTTTTTGAACGATCAATTTAAATATGCAAATTAAACTTCATTTTGCCAATCCATAATAAACTATTATTTTTTAATTATTATCACATAATAGCGATATAAATAACATCTGAGAAATAAGTTGTCCTGCATAATTAATTTATGATTATAATAATTAATATATATTTTAAAATCTAATATCTGTTTTGTTCAGAAATTAAATTTGTAAGTGATACCATAATATCCTAATAATCTATGTATTTCCGCACATATCATTTGTTTTTGATTTTTCATTTAATTATCCTCAATTCCTTTAATTATCTTTACATAAGCATCCTATACAAAGATATTTTTTATTGTTTGTTTAATAGTTTCATCACTTATAACATTGAATTTTCAGATATTTTTCAATTTAATGTTCTTAAAATTACAATGTAAATTCTAATTTACAAATATTAAATAGATTGTCAATTATTTATCTAATCAAATAGTTATAAAAGATTTTGATGAAATATTTCGCTTTAAGTAATTCATTTTTGATGATAAGAACTGTAAATTTTCAGTTTCAGAAAAAATTCAATTTATAATCAAATCATTGATTCAATAACTTGTGATCATTGTAGTGCTAATTGAACTTTTGCTAATTTACTTCCTTTTATGTAACCATTTTGCAAATAAAAATTTTTATAAAAGAAAACATTTTGTTAAATTTATTTATAAGTACTTTTATAATGAATGAGTTTACCATTTTTATATTTATAATAAAAGTATGAAGAGAATATTACCTATAAAATGCATAAAACAAAACACGTATTGATTGATAAAAACATAAGACCAAGCTAAGGGTATATGATACAGAATTTTGCACTTTTCAAATTTTGTCATTTAAGTTTTAATAATGGAAATTTAAATGTTTATTATAACCAAGTAATTTTCCTATTCCAAATATGTTTATCAAAACATTTTATTTAGTATTATAGTTCGACATTTTCATTTATAAAAATTAAGGAAGCTACATTTCAGTTAATAATAAAATTAAAGTCCAAATTCTAATCTCTTTTTCTCAGAATGCAATTTAGCTTGCTTCAATCAGCATTGGTTACAAGAATTATAAAATTTGCTCTTCTTAGTAAATCACCACTTGTACGAAAGATTTACTACGATGCTAAAAATTTCTCTAATGTTTTTACTTCTAAGTTAAACATTTCTAATAAAATAAATATTTGAATACATCTTCATTCTATGTTTGTAATTTGTTAAACAAATATCTTTTGATTAAAAATGATATTTTCATTTCATATGGGATTATAATAAAATAATTCTAAGTTTATGTTTTATTTTTATTTTTAATTATATTTTATGTTTATGTTTAAATTATGTTTTATGTTTATGTTTTAATTAATAAATTCTTTATTAAATAAATATACTAAGCATTATTGATAATGAATTTATACAATGAAAAAAATTGTTTTTCTTAAAATCGAAATATTATGCATTGTTTTTATATAAAAGTTTTATTTAAATCCTTAGCTGCAATTTTGTGTGAGCACATTAAATACCCATTTTAAATTATAACTTATTACACATAACTTTAAAGGTATAACTTATAACATAATTCACTAAAGTTTCCTCTTTTCATAAAAAGACATGTACATTGCAAACAGCTTCTTATATTGAATTCTTATCATGCTAGTTATGTGTTCAATATCTAATTGCAATAATAATATTATTATTCCTTTGTGTGTTTTCATTCAGGTTTAATTAAAATATCTACTATTTATCTTGCAAATTAATATGAATTTAAGATTTGTTTAAAATAAATCACATAATAGACTATTCAAATATTTAAAACTATACTAGAGTTTATGTCATTGATTATACGCAAAATAATTTGTCTCAAAACAGGATTAAATATGTTTATTATAAAATTTAATTTGCCCGAGAGAAAAATAGCATTTCTTTATGAATCTGATGAAACTGCACCTAACAAATTTAATTGTTAAATAAATTCCCTTCTTATTATACGTTTTATTCAGGAATAATAATTGCTGCTAAAAATTAACAATTTAATTTCTGAAAACAAATTATTTGAAATACTACTCAAACTCATATTTCATACATAGTTTGATAAATTAGAGTGAATACTTGACACAACGAAGCATTTAACTGACTCTATATTACGGGTTATAAAGAAATAAATTAGGAAATTTGAAATATATTTTACTTATTGTTTGTGAAAAAATAATACACTGTTGATCAGCATTTTCATTTTCTGAATATTAATATTTTTAAAGAAAAATAATACATGACAAATTATTGCCACTAAACAGTTAACTTCATTTATGCATACATTTTTACTATGGAACGAAATTTATTTATCATTCAGTTGTGCATATTGTAGGGTACATATAATTTAGATTTAATGATAAACTTATTTCATTTTTATAATACAAAAAATATAAAAATAACATGAATTTATAGCTTAATGTAAATGAATCACTGATTAAAGAAAATACTCCCGCAAAATAAAATTTCATTTTCTTTCCATATGCTTAAATTTGAGAAGTATATCTAAGTTTGAATTTTTTTATATTTAAATATTAAATCAATATTTAGAAAGATTCTTTTTTATTATTTTTTCTTTCATTTAAGCCAATTTTTATCTAAAATCTATCATGTTTTAGGTTTTTAATCCGAAAGTTAATTCTGTATTTTATTGGTATTTTAAATAGAGAAATGGTGAGTGAAAATACTTATCTTTCACTCTAAATTCAATAGTTTATTTCTTCATAAAATTTATTTTCATTCATTTTTGATAAATGTAAGATTATATAAAATTTTTGTTGAAACAATTTCCTGTTCACTATATTAATATTTTACTTATAACAGCAATTTTCTTTCATTACAAAATGTATTTATAATTAATAGAGAGTTGAAGAAATACTGTTTTGAAAAATTCATTTTCAATAAATAAACATATTCTAGAGCATTTTTACAATGCAATATATCTAAATCCATTTGCTCTTTTTATAACATGTTATTTTTCCTTGATAGATACAGTTTAAAGAAAATATTAGCAATTAATTAAAAGGAAAATTTAATTAAACAAAAAATTTTGTATCTTTTATTTGTATGGTATATATGTTAAAAGTATTCAAAAATGTTGAATATAACTGAGTGCTAAAATTATTAACATATAATAAAAATATTAATTGTAAATATTAGCATAACGTTTGAAAAATTTATTATAGGGAAACAATTTATAACAATCTGAAATGTTCCATTTTTCATGAAATTAATAAAAATCCTATTAGTATATTTTTCAATTAAAAAATTTTAAAAAAAGTTTGTCAATGTAAATCTTACGCATGTTTCCCAAAATGAATGAATTTACATACTATTTTAATGTAATACATAAACAATAAAATTAAATGCAAACAACCAATTTTACTTAATTTTATGATCATAAAATTTTAGTAAAAACTGTAAGTTATTTGCTTATGTTTTAAACAAGATTTCTTTTACTTTAGAATCTTATTCTTGCTTATGTGAAAACATTTTACTTATAAATTTACTATATTTTTTAAAATTTTCACATAAATTGTTTTCAACGTGTGGACAAAAGAATTGAGCTTATCGGGCTTTATATTGGAAAATTAGTTTCTACAGATCCTTAGAAAATGCATGTATATAAAACATAATACAAGGAAAATAAAATAAAACCCATTTATCAGTTCACAAATTTCAATCGTGTTTTAAATATCAAAAGTGATCGATTTTTAATAAAACGAATTTTATAATATGAAAGTACTATTTATCAGATATATTGGGAATTAAAGACATTTTTTTAATAATAAAATTAATTTTATTCCTTATAGAATTCTCTAAAACTGTATAACAAAAGTCACATACAAAATCATAATTGGCATGTGTCCTTGTAAATACTGAAAACACTCATATAAATGGAAACTTTCTAAATCTCTGGGAAATCAATTATGCTGCCAATACAAATAGAACAATTTTATATAATTAGGAAAGTGCTTGGTTAATATACCATGCTTTTTAAGTTAATGTTTTATATTCATGTAGTCTTAGTTTTGTTATGACAATTTGAGATGTATCTCAAAGACAAATTAAAAACTTAAAATTTTACTGATATTTTTTAAATAAAATGAAGTGAATTTTTAATGATAAAGTTTCAATAATATTATTATTAAGTACATTTAATACTATTTAACTTCAATTTTGCATCTTTTTACAGCTGATATTCTGTATTTTAAAATTTATGTTAAATATTTGTGATAACACATTGTTAAAATACTTTAATAGTCATCCTATTATTTTAATGTAGCATCCTATGCAAATAAAAATTATCCAAACAAAACAAGTAACAGCTAGATTTATTTTTAACAAGTTTGAATAATATATTAAAGTATCTATTCATTCACATATCTTAGAACTTCTTCCCTTTAAGTAAAATTAGTCTTTATTTTGAAGTTCATAAAACGGACATCCACTTAAAGGAATGTTTTTTTTTTCCTAAATTTAATCGAATATTTTCTTTGATTTGTTTGTATATGGAATTAAGAGTTTTTGAGGACCAACGGCATGTTTTAAGAGTTACTGAACAAGAATTGCTAATAGTACTTTGATTTGAATATAGAACAATTTACTTTCTATTTTTTTAAATTTTGAACATTCGCAGCTATTATGTATTTTTAAAGCCGAATAAAATATTTATTTTCAGTAGAAACTCTTTGATTATAAATTAAAATTTGTTTCTCATGTTAAGATAAAAAATTGTTTTGTACTAAAGATGCATTATTCCTACTAATTTAAATCACTATTTGTTGAATTCTTCATTAATTATTTGTATGTATTGGGATTATACCCGTATAAATATCAAACAAATGGCCATACAACTTCTTTGAAGATGAAACAAAGTAGTATAAAGAATTCAAATCATTACTCAGTTAAATTGAACAGCCACTTCTATAAAATAATTGATTTTAATTTAAGCCTAAAATTACATAAGGCATATATTTTACACATATGAAAATTACTTACATGTATTGTTTTAGAAAATTACTTGCATGTATTGTTTGTACTTCATTATTTTTGAAAATATAAAACATTTGATAACTTTTAGATTATTTAAAATTGTAAATTCTATGTGTTAAGTGAAAAATAAAACTAAATATTACATAGAAACAAATACAATCTAGAATGAAAATGAGAATAAAGCATGCATTGCAAAGAATACATAACATATAAGTTATAAGATACACACATTTCGAAGTTTTAATTAAGTATTAAAGGTTAAATTCAATTACATATGTTTAAATTTATTTCATATATATAAGAAGTTAATGATGGAAGTTAATTTATAATATGAAACTGATTATTTTTATTAATCTTTAACATATCTGTTAATAATAATTTCTATACATTTTTCTCAAAAATTTTATTTCAATTTACATGTTTGAAGATCTTTTTAAATCTTAAATAAGGCTATTTTCATCAATTTTGTGCCCATTATATTTATAGCAAAAATATTTATTTTGAATGTTTGAATTTAAAATTTAATATGCTTGTAGACTACATTACTGAATCGTGTTTTGAGTCTTTAATAATTGTATACACTTTCATATATAAATTTAATATGATTTTTTTTGAGTACAATATTTGTATTGTGTTGAATAGTTTAATAAAGCATTTCATTTCTGTGTAGTTCTGTTGAATAAATTGTGTGTTGAAGCCAAGTGGGTTAGTTTAGTGTAGTTTAGTGGCACCTCAACAAGTTTCGATGCTAGGCTAGGCAAGTTCAATTCATTCTTTCACCCCTTCTGCGAGTCGATAAAATTGAGTACCAAGCATGTTTGGGAATAACACACCAGGGATTTTGCGTTCGATTACCACATCAACGGTGCATTTGCTTCACAATTTAAGGCCCCCAGTCAACAAAACACATATGGGCATAGCAGGCCTTCGATTTATGGGGATTATATTGCTGATTTTTTTTTCTGATTATATGTTAAATTTACAGTTTTATTAGTCACAGCATTCATTTTAAATAACGCTATTCATTATTAAAATTTACACCATCATTCTGTCATGATACAAACAAATTTCTCAAAAATTAATAATATTAAAAATACTTATCATATTTATTATTTTTATTATCTGAAATTGTTTAAAATTTTTAGCATTGGAACAAATTAGTTTATAGAGCCGCTTTATCCATTTGTTCAAAACCAATAATATTCATTCAAATTTTTAATGTACTAATTACTAAGTTTAATTTTTTATTATGTATATAATTTAAATAAAAAATTATAGAAATATAAATGCAATATAATATGATTTATTTTTTAAATTAGTTTTAAGTTCTTATTTTACAGTTTGAGAAACATTGTGAGTAATTTTAAACGGTTCTCTACCTTAAGTTAATAAAACTGAATTATATATTTCATACAAATTAACACACACACAATAATCCTAATATGCATGCAAAATTTAATCAAGAAATATATGCTGCCTACAACCCAGAAACTATAGAGAATCATGATAAATAAATATTATTGTTAATATTAACCAAATTAAGCGATTCTTTGTTTTATATTTATGTTATTAGTGGCTCTAAAGAATTATAATGTCCTGCTTTCTGAATATTTAATGTATATTTTTACAAAATATTGCCTCAAATACTTCATAAATATAGAGTAGAATTTGAATCTTTTTCATTCATTCAATGAATTATTTATTAATTTAGCATAAAATTTTAAAATGAGATTTAATCTTAGATTTGATTATTGAAATATGGTTTTCTGCATTTATTTCATGGAAATTCGACATACTAATTTTATTTTATAAAAAACACAACTTTCACTTTTTGCGGAAACGTTTATATAAATTAAATTACTTTTTTCCATGTCAAATAATAAAAGTCGAATATATATATATATATATATATATATATATATATATATATATATATATATATATATATATATATATATATATATATATATATATATATATATATATATATATATATAGATATATATAGATATATGATATATATATGTATATATATATAATATATATATATATATATATATATATATATATATATATATATATATATATATATATATATATATATATATATATATATATATATATATATATATATATATATATATATATATATATATATATATATATGATATATGTATATATATATATATATATATATATATATATATATATATATATATATATATATATATATATATATATATATATATATATATATATATATATATATATATATATATGTATATATATATATATATATATATATATATATATGTATATATATATATATATATATATATATATATATATATATATTTATATATATATATATATATATATATATATATATATATATATATATATATATATATATATATATATATATATATATATATATATATATATATATATATATATATATATATATATATACATAATAAACGAAGAGAAAGGTCTTATATTTGCAGCTCACAAAAAAGACCAGCTAAAAGGATGAATATGTCTGCAAATCGCGATAGACAGGAAGGATTTAGCTATATTGATAACTTTAAATAAAATGACTGTCTCCTGTTTTTAGTATACGTGGTCCAACTGAATTTTATTCAATTTCATACAAAAGTTCACTTATATCCAAATTTCATCTTGTTTTGTTATTGTAGAAGATTCCAGTTTTTGCAGTCGATCTGTGGGTAGTCATTAACACTCATCAAGGTCCACTGAATTTGGAATTTAAATGATACAAAAATTTGTTTATTAAACTCCTCTGTATCAACTCTTTGTGATTTGAGTCAACATCATGAATTTAATGATTATAATTTTGTCTCTTGTGATATTAATCAGCTCAAATGATGCTCTTCCAATTACTTTTGGAAGCTATCATGCACATATTTGTACAAATGCTAATTTTATAAACATTAAAACTAAGTCCAAATATTTTCGATCTGGTATACTGTTGCTATTTCTTCAATGAAATTTATTATCAAATCAAAGTCAACGTTCCTAGTATAACTTTTTTTGAATAATTTAATAATTTATGTGAAAACAAGAATGGGAAAAGTATAAAACGACAAATCCTTATGAGCCCTCTTTTTGTCAATGAGGAATCATAGACTGCAATTTCCTGTTCAAAAAATATTGATATAAATAATTGGTATTTCGAGAATTGGGTTACTGATGAACAGTTTAGATATAATTCAAGCAAATCATATAGCACAGATCCAAATTTTAATTGAATTTTTTGTATCGTTAATTTTAGGATAATTTAATTATATCTTCCGGAATTTTGAAAAATAATTTTTAATAACTCCAAAATCTTGATGTGCAGAATTTAAATTGACTAGATATACTATTAGAAATGTATTTGAAAAATTCACAATAATAACATTTCTAAAATCGAATAAATCTCTTATTTTATTCCCATAATGTCACCAAGTGTCTCTGACCAGAAAAATTTACAAAGTAGTGAAACAGATGCTGCTAAAATGAACCTTTTATATCATATTTAATTAATACTTATATCATATATCACATTTTATTGCCTTTTTATGCATTTCTTTATGAAATTCAACACTATCGTGGATGTGTTAGTATCTCATACAAGATGTATTACCATATTATGCCAGAATGATCACAAAAAAAGTTCTTTGCTTTTCAGTAGATTTATCACAAGATTATGACTCATCTTGGCTTGATGAACAAGCGTTTAATCTTATTCCAACAAATATGCTGAAGAGAACTGTAAAACGGCGAACTAAGATCCTTTAAGAAAGATTTTTCGTAGTTAACTAAAAAATCTTATGCATCAATTGTTTTTGGTAAAATAATAAAATCCAAATTTTCATTTGATATGAATGATCAGAGTATTCCCTAGTTCCAAAATGTTTACATACTTGATGTATATTTTCCCCAAACTCTATTTGTTAGCTTTAAATTTCTTACTAACATAAGAATTTTTAAAAGGAAATAAAAATCGAATGTCCTAAAATATAAAAAGTTCTTACTAGTTGAAGAATAAATCATCTTTTCAAATCATAAAAGCACATGTTTCAGGATGTTTAAACTATAACTGTCACATTTCACAATCAACATGCTTAAGCGGTATGTAATTTTTTGATATACTTCATTGTTTATAATATTTTTAGGAATCCCAAAATGAAATCCATTTTTCTGTTACTACATGAAACAGATTCTTTATACTCTGTGGATATCTAAGATATTTTAGCACGCCAAACAGAGAAAAAGTCTAAGTTCTCCCTCTCTTTCAATCTGCTTCACTATGGAAAAGTTATTTTATAAAGCAAAAAATTGCCTGTATAACCATTATTCCTCAGAGCTAACAAATGGTTCCTGACACGGTGGATAGGAAGTTCTCTTATTATAAAATACAGGATTCTGATTTCAGAAAATCAATTTAAATCTCTATTTCTTAAACGGTTTCATTTTTTTTAAACTAATAACCTGCCGAGTGTCATTAATATTTTTGAAGATGGTACTTTGATTTATTGCCATTGTTCATTGAAACAATTCTGAATCAGGAATCACTGCGTTAATTTACTTGATTGGTCTTTATAGATAGGCAGAATTAGTGATTTTAATTCTTTACTTCTAAATTTCTAGTTATTCTTTAAGTTATTGATTGTATTGATTTATGAATTCCTTCTTTCCTTAATATGAGCTATAAGCACCTATCTTAGTTATAAGAGAAAGGTACGCCTACCGCTTATTAGGGATGGTGCATATGACAGGACTGTAAGCAACAGTCTCGTCGAAATATGTGGCCCTATGATAAATGATACTGTAAACCTGCTCCACATGGTAACTTTTAAAAAATGAACTGGTACTGATTGATTTGCAAGTTATTTTCTGCTGTCTATATTTGAAGATTCTGTGTATTAAGATATTCTTTCAAACAGAAATGACTAGTTCCAGTCACAAAATTTCCCACTTCTATTCATTGTTTACTTCTGTGCGCAAGAAATTCTAAAGCAGAGTTCTCTCTTACTGACAGGTTATTAGAAAGTAACTTCTGTACATGGATGTTCTTGTATGGATAGCAGTGCAGGATGTTCAATAGATTTTTGTACACAATGCTCATAGTCATGTTTAATGTTCCGGTAATTTTCCATACACTGTACATTTGCTTATCATCAATCTATGCATTCTTCATTGCTGTGTCCATTTCTACAAAATTATTTCCTAGTCTAGTTAAACTGAAAGATCCTATCTTTCGAATTTTTTAATCATTTTTCCAGAAGTCATTAGGTTTATGGATTTTTTTCGTCGCTTGAGTGTCTAGAACTTCTGAAGAACTAATAGTTTAGCCATTATTCTTGTAAAGTAAGCTGTTTTCGCTTTTTTTAAAAAAAAAAAGATTTTCTTTGATTTAACAGAGTGCGTGATCTTTTATCGAAACAATACTAATGAACTACTCAGATGAGAATGGCAAGTATTTTCAATTACATATTCTGACTCTTATAGTATTATCTATTTCTAAAATTGTTAGTTATCTTTTCTTCGGTTATTCACTTTCCCATATTTTCAATAATAGTTCATTTAAACTTTGTCATTCTAATCAGTGCTTTTTCTTTATAGCCCTTTAAAATATGAATTTTTATTATGCTCACATAATTTTTCATGTCAAATATTATTTTAATGCATTTTATTAATTATTGAAAATGTGTATATTAAAAACATATAAAAATGAAAATATTGCAAATTGAATACTACTTAATATGCATACATGATTATTTCTATAATAAATTTAAATTCTTTATAAGAATAAATAAATACTTTTATGCCTAATTCCAATTAATAACCAGAATATAATGTAATAAGAAGCAGTTTTCAACTAGCAATTTCCCAAATATTTTAGAGGCATTATTTTGGAGACAAATATTTGATTTATTAACTGATTTATAATATAGTAATTTTTAAAGAAGTGCAAAATTTCTTTGAAAAATAGTGTAGATTTTTAAAGAAATTGTTTCTTGACAGAGAAATAAAAATTTTAAAAAATCACGTAAAATAGCAAATACTGAAATAATATAAAAATAATCATTTCTGATTACAGAAATGTATCTTTATCAAAAATAATTGTTTTTATATGGAAAACAACATGTAACCAAAACCACTTTAAAGGAAATCATATATATTGTTTATAAATATAAACAATAAATTGCATTAAATTTTCATTTAAAATAGAATAAGTATAAATTATTTATTCATGTTAAAAAAAGCTATGTTTTCAAAAGTAATACACATGTACTCATGAAATGTGAAGGGGATAGCAAAATTACAAAGTTTATAAACAATTTACAAATATTTATTATGTGGCTTTCATGACACAACACATATCTTATGATAATAGAATTCATTTTTTAATAGAATGTTTTTTGTAACAAAAACTGGTGTTCTTGAATCGCTGATACCAACACAAAATGATCTATTTGCAAGGTGATTCTTTTCGATAGTCTTTTCTGAAAGAACTTTGGACAGATATAACTTACAAACAACTGGCTTAATATAGCAAACAAAAAATATTTTTATTGCCCTCCTTTTATTTACGACATAAAATAAATTTGTACTGTTTTAACCGATCATAAATAATGGACACGTTCTGTCACCTGGAATACTGAATACAAACTGGAGATTTTGTGATTATTTTTACATCTTTTATATCTGTATGAGTAATATTTTTCAATTTATCACTTTTCAGAGCGAATGAATCATTTATCATAGCCTTGTATAACAAACTCTCTAATGTGTATGCCTACTCCATATAAACTAAATTCTTAAATGATATTTTAAATAATTTTCTTCTTTATTAACCGTAAAATTATACAATTTTGATTTCGACTTTAAGGTTATTTATTGACAAATAAATTTATTGATTAATAGTGGATTTTTCCACACACATAATAAATAATTGTATTTACTTATAAAATTATATATTAATAATTGTATTTAACCGAAATAAATTTATATCTTTATTCAGTGATTTATATCCCACAAGTGATGAATGATGAAAAGCATAAAGGAAAGAAACATGAATAGTATTTAATTGGGAATATAAATAGATGTTTTAAAATCAAATATTCATAATATTTTAAAATATTTGCCACCAAATTATTTTGTAATTATTTTGTTCTAAAATTGTCGTATTAAGGGTTCATATATTTATAATACCGTAGTTATAAATCAGCTTGAGAATTTTTAAGTAATATTTTTCTTTACTCATTATAAATTACAAACTTTCTAAAAAGATTCTAATAATTAAAATTATTTGAAGAAATATTACAAACAATGAATTTTTATAAATTCTATATGAAGATTCCAATGAAATTCTGATATTTTTTTTTTGAAAAGCTGAAATTTTAAATTTTTATTCGAAACAAGATTTTCTCAATTTTTTGAAATTGTAAGCTTTTATATAATGATTAGAGTTAAATTTGAAGAATTATTCCGAAATATTTAGTAAAATTTAATTTTTGATATGCTAAAAATTTATGTTATTTCCAGATTCTGTTAAGTTTTCCTTCATTGCTAGAATAATTTCTCTTTTACTTTCTACCTTTTTACTTTGAATACCCAGCATAAAAAAATGTTTCTAAAATATATTTTGCTTTGTTACTCTAATTAACAGTCAGAAAGAATATTTCAAGATTTATTCAAAAAAGTCAAACAGCGGAATGGGAAAGAATATTTTTTCAAATACGAATGCTTTCTTCAGTAATTGGCTTTTATCAAAATAAGAATTTTAAATTAGAATTCAGGTAATTTTTTCCTTCCTAATAAATCTTTACTTTCTCTATAATCCACCGTACTTCATTTTTAACCATTTGAACTATTAATTTTTTATAACAATCTGACTGCTTTCAGAGTCGCGTTAAAATAAAAATTCCTGATTGTAAATTAAGCATTTTAATAGGGAAACGAAAATCAAAATATGTTATATCTGTTGTTTATTCGAAACATAAATACTCATACAACATATTGAATATAAATGTTTTATAGAATATTCAATTTATAATTCGGAATATTTCATGTGAGGAACAAATTAGAAAAATTTGGATACACGTTATTTATTGAGAAATGTAAATATTTTACAGAAAATCGAGAACAATCTAAAGAATTTACATTGAAACGAATTTCGATTATTATCGTAAAATTTCATTCTATAGTAGAAGAGTCTTTATTCTAGAATTATAGTAATTTAAATGAAAAATTAAATTATATTATAAATATATGTATTATATTTTTGACATTTAATGCAGAAAAGATATTTAAATTATAAAGTACATTTTGATTTTCTATGAAAACACACAGACCTTTAACTGAAATTTGCCAAATGAAGATATCTTATTAATTTTAAAACTCTCTTATTCATTTGATTTGTTCTCATAAGCAAACATATGAAAATTAATATTTGCTTAAAATATGATGATTGTTAATGTATTTTACTTATGATTACAGATTTCGATTAAAAATATGTTCTTAAAGAGCTTAAAGTTTTATATTATATTTTCAAATAAAAATTACAATAAATCTCCTAGAGCACATAATAAAATCATTTAGTAATTTATAGTTAACAGTTTTGGATACTTCAAACATATTTATTTATATTCAAAATGCTTATAATGTCATATTAGAAAAATATTTGAATCAATGTTTCGCTGCTGACAAAGGGAATTTTAAAATAAATAGAAAAAACCTAAGATCGAATAATTAGTTTTTCACTGTAAAAATGCATTATGTATCATTATATTTGTAATAAAGAAATTCATTTCAGAATTGTAATACAGTATCAATATATTTGTAATACTGATTATTTGAATTTATCATTAGAAAATAAATACTTTTTTAATTGGATTGTTCAAATTGTTTTCATTAAAAAATACGAAAAGAATTTATTACATTTATGAAATTTTTTCAAATTTTTATAATTTTAAAGTTCTATCATCAAGAATCATAAAATACTTATATGTTAATTAATTACATTTCAATTATTATTTTTATTTAAGAATTTTTATGAAACATATTACTTCACTTAGTTTGCTGAAGCATTTTACATAGTTGCTTGCTTGCATGCAATTATATAAAATGTTTCATAAACTTTCGACAAATTACTATATCACAACAATGTAAATTTTTTATAAATGAATAAAAACTAATTTCTTACATTAGGAAAGGAATATCTTCTGTTTCCAATGTATGTTTTATAATAAATTATATTATTTTTTCTAACTTAATTACTATGATAATTATATAAAGAACAATAACGTATTTCTTTCACAGTGATTTCCATGCGTGTAAAAAAGAATGCATGCTGTTCAAGGAATCTTTTCTAATGTGAATGTAGCAGAGCATATTTAGAACATTAGGAATGATAATTTAAATGAAAATGGTCCGAGTATGAATCAGAAGTAAATCCAAACAGACAGCCGTCACATGTGGGTCAAATTTGATTATTTATAGTTGAAAAGCGCCTTATTTGCTTACAGAATTTTCTAAGTTCATGCATCATAAATAGCAACAGTCCTCAAAAATTGGCAAACAATATTCGAAGGTGGTCGTGATCTTGATTTTGAAATAATTGTATGATCTAGATCATATATGGATAATATTTTAAACAGGTTCTGAGCTTATTTGTACTTTTGATCAAAAATTTACCAATTCTCTTTCATTCATTTAATAATGAGGATTAGTGAGAGCTGGAAAATATTCAGCCACACCATATATTAGTGAGTTCTTTGTCAGTTTCATTCTCAACAACTTATTCTCTTTCTAGCAGTACAATCAGTTTCTTTTAATTTCATAAACATACAGATTTGGGAAGTTGTGCAATCTCTTTAAACTACGGTAGTCACGCAATGCATCAAAGTTTTTGCTAATTTTCAATTAAAAGATTTTTAACCAGTAAACTTTAATTTACCTTCTGTAAAGCATGATTTATATATATATATATATATATATATATATATATATGCAATAAATATGTGAGTATAATGTGAAAGTTTTATAAATTCAAATCAAATTTTTATATAAAATAATTAGTAAACTCTATATTATTGAAAAAAACAGTATTTTCACATATTTATCAAGATAATATTTTAAATTACTTATACTTAAAAACTCTAAAAATGAAAAATGTACTTTTTTGCAAAACCATTTGTTTATTTTTTCTGTTAAATGTAACTATTTATAGAAGGCTAGCTCTTTTATTAATCAATGCTTTTATATAAACAAAAAGATATGAAATGTAAATTTTAAAAAGCTTTTGGTATAATATGTTTTTCTGGAATTGAATATGAACCTTTCTTACTTACAATGAAGAAGGAATCATATTTATTTCTATTATATAGCATAACCTTAAAAAATATGATGTAACAATAAATCATGAAAATACATAACTTTCCTCATTTGTTTTTGCCTTTCTTTGGTACATTTTAATATAATATGTTTTGCCTAAATCTGTCGTAGTGTAATACGACATAACCAAACCCTGAGAAAATAGGTGTGCATATTTTTATTGCCCTTTAAATTTAAGAGTTTCCTCTTTTCCTTTCAAATTAAGCGGTAATAATATAAAGGAAAGGATGTAATAAAAATTGGCACAACAAGACAAGTGCAATAAAAGAATAAATTTTTCCTTTCGGAATGGATGAGTGATCTGGAGGAAATTGCAAGCAAAGTATATTGTTTTATGATATGTATTATTTGTAAATCTGACCAGTCGGGATTGAGGGGGAGAGATTTCTGACCTATCCCATAGAAGTATAGGAGGAACTACAGAACTTTGGAAAACCAATGGTGTAAAGAGGAGGAGCTGAGACGAAAATTATGAAGAGTTAAAAACTGCATCCAAACACAGAGAAGACACAGAAGCCCGACATAGAAAAGGAGTCCACAATTGAGGACTGGGTCCTCATTGAGCATAATAAGAAGCTAAAAAGATGTTAGTTGTAAACGGAGTATAACTGCCCTGTCCAGTAGGAGCCCTGCCTCGACTTTCTTGAATGGAGCTGCAGATGTCCGACAAATAGATGAGTGGAAGAGAAGGTAAAGTCTGAGGAGAGATAGCAGAGAAAAGAGGGAAAGCTCATAATCAATGAGCAAGCCAAGCGAGATCCTGAACCGGTAATGCCAAAGATGTTAGGGAACACCACACTGCTACTTCTAAAAGGGGTGAGTCTGATCTCTCGTTCCTTGTCCGTCTGGTCACACTCAGTTATGATATATTAATGTGTAATTGTCATAAAACAAATAATAATGTTAGAATCCCAATTATTTAATCAAGAATGTTTTGATTGTAAATGTAAATTTCTCTTGTAATTAAGCTACTAAAATAAATTATTAAGTTTTATTGTATCTTTGTTTTGAATTTATCTCTGTCATTCAATTATTTAAAAAATGAATCTAGGTTTTCTCGGAATTCTTCTAATATTTCCGAATACCACCACAACGTATTTTGGTGTAGTGGTGAGATTCGGACATTATTATTCTAACATTATTATTTGTTTTATGACAATTACACATTAATATATCACAATTGAGTGTGACCAGATGGACGAGCAACGAGATATCGGACTCACCCCTTTTAGAAGTAGCAGTGTGGTGTTCCCTAACATCTATGGCATTACCGGCTCAGGATCTCGCTTGGCTTGCTCATTGCTCATGAGCTTTCCCTCTTTTCTCTGCTATCTCTCCTCAGACTTTACCTTCTCTTCCACACATCTATTTGTCGGACATCTGCAGTTCCATTCAAGAAAGTCGAGGTAGGGCTCCTACTGGACAGGGCAGTTATACTCCGTTTACAACAAACATCTTTTTAGCTTCTTATTATGCTCAATGAGGACCCAGTCCTCAATTGTGGACTCCTTTTCTATGTCAGATTTCTCTGGGGCTTCTGTGTGTGTTATCTGTGTTTGGATGCAGTTTTTAAGTCTTCATAATTTTCGTCTCAGCTTCTCCTCTTTACACCATTGGTATTCTAAAGTTCTGTAGTTCCTCCTATACTTCTATGGGATAGGTCAGAAATCTCTCCCCCTCAATCCCGACTGGTCAGATTTACAAATAATACATATCATAAAACACATACTTTGCTTGCAATTTCCTCCAGATCACTCATCCATTCCGAAAGGAAAAATTTATTCTTTTATTGCACTTGTCTTATTGTGCCAATTTTTATTACCTCGTTTCCCTTATGCTATTACCGCTTAGTTTGAAAGGAAAAGAGGAAACTCTTAAATTTAAAGTGCAATAAAAATACACACACCTATTTTCTCAGGGTTTGGTTTTGTCGTATTACACTACGACAAAATCCAAGTTAGTTTGATACTATTAATAAGACTAAATTTGATTGTATATTGATTCAATCTTTTTTCTTCTCATGTATCTGAACAAGATTTTCTTAAATGAATTAAGAAAACAAGATGATTAATTGCTGTATATGTAACACGTTTGTCTAAACTTTATACCACACATGTGAATAATGTACAAATTTTATTAATTTATGTTTATTAACTAATAATTAAATCAATTCAATTCCTAAAAGCTAAATGTTATTGAAAAAAACTATGGTTCAAATATCAATCCATATGACGACCATGCAATTATATGCATATAAGACAATTGAACATTTATTGAACTCAGTATTTAATCAAATGTATAAATTTGAGCAAATAATCTGCTAAGTCAAAAAATAAAAAATGCGAAGCTTAAAGTGCATTTTCGATTATTGTTAATTGATTAATTTGTGTTTTCAATGTGTGAAAGCCTAAATAAGTGGAAAATATCAATTAAAAGGTTTTATTTTACGCATTCATAAGTGTGTATATACATATTAATGAGAAAACAAATCGCTAGTTAAGATGAAACAAACTATTACTAAATGAGGTAAAAATATTTGACTCATGTAAAGTAATAATTAATATGACACTTTAATTATGATAGTTAAATTTATGATTAATATATTGTTTCATAGATAAGTATACATTCATATTCTTTATTAATACATTTTTAAGCTATTTCGTGTTACATAATTTCACATCCTAACTTATTAAATTAATTCAACATGTCGTTTATGACAATCAGCTCATTAAGACTAAACTACTAACTTCCCCCACCAAATAGAATGCAATTATTTTCTTTTATGAGTTAAATAAAGAATAATAGTTAATTTTCTTTTTTTTTCACAATAACTTATTGTTTGTTATAGACGTTTCAAGTTCATGAACTAAAGATAAAACTTTCAAAACAATTGTTTCTTCTATTGAGCACAGAATTTATAAGACATCTTGATTCAAGATGTCATTTTTTATTTACACTTGTTCTGATGATTTCTTCTTTATCCAACACATTTCTCAAAGCGAAGCACAGTAATTGGAAACTCTAAGAAAATAATCCCAGACGAGTACGGTGGGTTATTCCAGATACTATTTACCTCAGATCATAAGCTAAAGTCCCAGGCTTACAAGTTGACAAGAGAACTTATACTTTGACTTATGAGAGAGCATTAGATGTATGTGACATAGTATGATTTTATAAGTAAGGAAAAAACTCGATATAGGTAAAAATAATATTTTGTAGAGTGGTGTAAAATATTAAATGAAAGTAAATTATTTTTAATTTAAGAAAAATATATATTATATTTTCTATATAAGTATGATAATCTTGTTAAAAAATCTGATTAGATTCGAAAATTTTGAAGTAAAACTATTAAAACAATTAATGATAAAAATTACTCATAAGCATTTTAAAAGCAAAATTATTTTTCGATGACTTTAAAGAAGCAGAAAATATGTGCTATTTCCTGGCCTAGAAACTTATATTCTTCTCATTAATTCAATTATATTTCTTTCTGATTGATTTAATTTATTTAATCTTATAATAACAAAAAATCATTAAATGTCATTAATAAATACATAAAATTATGATGTTTAGTGTATAAGAAAGCAGTTTTGATGTAAGGTTTCTTACATATTTTTCCCTGCTGTGTAAAATTGAAATGAAATTAGCTCAATTGTATAAAAATAAAAAATAATAATTTATGAGTACATAAGCGTGTAGTGATGAATAGTGACATCTGTCAGACAAAACAATAAAACATCATTAAATAATTAAAATAATAGTTCTACTATAAATAAAAATATATTTCTATTTACAATTACGTGCACCGAGATTATATTGTCAATATATAGAATAACAAATCATAAGTGACCTCATTCAATGAAACGCATATAAAACTTAATGAAGCTTAAGCATTGGCTTCACAATTTTTTTTATGAATGACACAGATTATAAATTTCACACAGAGCTTTATAATGAAAAATAGCTTAGAGTTAAGTTTATTGAGCATTGTTAACAAGTATCATTAAAACGCGACACTATTTCAGCAAAGCATTAAAAAATATATTTTTTATGATCCGGAATGCAAGTAATAATTTTTATGCTGAAGGAAAAGAGTTAATGTAATGAATTATTATAACTACAGTTTGATTAAACACACCTATAACAGTAAACTACAGTATATCGTTAAGTCAAAGCTTCATAAAATTATATAAAAAGTTTTAATATAATAACCTTGGTATTAATGCTAATGGTATGTCAAATACTCACAGTATATCTTATCATTAGCTGTTTTTTTTTCTATTTACAGTACTGAGTGATATTGCTTTTATTTTGATCATATGGTTATGAAAAAAAATGTTTCCTATTTAACACTTTAGTCAGATAATTATTTTGTTGATAAAACGAACTCATAATGTTAGTCAAACAGCTGAATCAGATATGTTTCAGACTGAAAAAATTCTAGTTGGTCCCGGAGATATTTCCAGACAATCTAAAGAATAATTCCCTTATTTCATGACACGGAATTCATGTAATCTTGTCCATATGTAAGCCCATGTAACCGGAATTACGCTACAACAAACGTATGGATATTCTAAATGATTAGTATTATTATTGTGTTCACTTTTTTTCTTCTTGCTAATATTTGTACCATGTAATACCAAAAAATAAAATCAAAATTTTAAATTGTTGATATATATATATATATATATATATATATATATATATATATATATATATATATATATATATATATATATATATATATATATATATATATATAGAATACTATAATGATTTTGACGACTGCGACATGGTGCTGTGGAGGCAATTGTTTAAAAAAGAGAGAAAACCTGGTCTGTGATACTAAGGAAAACGAGACTGTTGAGAATGTATGAAATGAGTGTATTTGCTTATAATATGTTGTGTTTTGCGCAATTTTAGAAGACAAAAAGTACTTAATTGCTAATATGATGCATGATAAGTTCAAAAACCAATATAATTCAAATTCATAACAATGCGTTATAAAACATTTTTGACAAAAAAGTTATGCATTTAATTCTAAATGGGAAGTTTTATTTTTTTATAATTTCAAGAAATGTAAAATAAACCTATAAAAATTATTAGAAACCTTATTTAAAGATAACAGTATTTGAAAATTTTGAGAAGATTTAATTTCATACAGGAAAATATTCCATTTGTTATATGAAATTTGAAAATCATCGTTTCTGATGTATAAAATAAAATTTCTGAAATAGACAGGATGAAATTTTCTTCTTGTCAACGATATAACTTCTTATTTTTGTTACGTTCTTATAAAATATTTTTAATAATAAATTTTCATAAAAAAACAGTTATTATATATATATATATATATATATATATATATATATATATATATATATATATATATATATATATATATATATATATATATATATATATATATATATATATATATATATATACACTACTGGCCATTAAAATTGCTACACTAGGAAAGCGGCACACCACACACGTGAAATTTGCATGATTTGCATGACAGGTAGAACTTGCTGTGATATGCAAATGATTAGATTTTCAGCGCATTCATACAAAGCAGGCGACAGTAGCGACATCTACAATGAGTATAAAACCAGAGATTTGACAGCAGTTTTCTCATACTCAATTTACGTTTCAACGTTGTTTTCGGCAAAGAAAGTTGTTGTAATGCCTCGTGTAAGAAGTAGAAATGCCTATCAGCACGTGTCTGACCTTTGATCGAGGAAGGATTATAGCCTACCGGGATTGCGGTTTATCGTACCGCAATATTGCTGCTCACGTCGGTCGAGACCCCATGACTGTTAGCAGAATATGGAATCGATGGGTTCAGGACAATCATACGGAACGTCATGCAGGATCTTCAGCGACCCCCATCACTAACAGCAAAGAAGACAGACGTCTTATCCGCATGGTCACAAGGGATCGTACAGCCACGTCACGAATCCATGAGTCGAGAAATGGAGTCATTTGCAAGGCAACAAGTTTCTGCTCGAACAGTTCTACGACGTTTGCAGCAGCATGGATTGTCTGCACGGCGACCAATGGCTTCGGCTACCATTGACGCTGCGTCACAGACAGGAGCGCCTTCAATGGTGTGTTCAGCGACGAACCTGGACGCGGGAATGGCATCACGTCATCTTTACAGATGAATCTCGGTTCTGTATACAGGACCATGATAACCGCATCCGTGTTTGGAGGCATCGTGGAGAACGCGCATTGCCAGCTTGCATTGGACATCGCCATACTGGCCCATCTGCAGGAGTGTTGGTATTGGGTGCCATTGGATACACGTCTCGATCACCTCTTGTTCGCATTACCGGCCCTTTGATCACCAACCGTTACGTTTCCGATGTGTTAAGGCCCGTGGCTCTGCCGTATCTTCGAGGACTCCCTAATGCTTTGTTTCAACAGGATAATGCACGACCGCATGTAACCCGTAATGTTCTGAACTTCCTTGATACAGAACAGGTTCGACTGTTACCCTGGCCAGCACGTTATCCTGATCTGTCACCAATTTAGAATGTGTGGTCATTGGTTGCCGAGCGATTGGCACGCCATCACTCACGATCCACTACTGTCGATGAACTGTGGCATAGTGTTGAAGCTGCATGGATTCAGATCCCCGTACATGCCATACAATGTCTGTTTGACTCCATGCCTAGGCGCATATATGCTGTTATTGCAGCCAGAGGTGGCTGCTCTGGGTACTGATTTCTCAAAATCTATACATCCTAATTTCCCGTAAATCTAATCATTGTTTTTTCCACTATAATGCATGTGTCCAATAAATTTCGTTCTGTTATTTTCATTCCTTCTTGGTGTAGCAATTTCAATGGCCAGTAGTGTATATATATATACGAGGGTCACTCTGAAATTTTGAGATACAACTAGGTTTTCAAAGTTATATTTAACAAAATTTTAGGTGTGTTCAAAGTAGTCTCCTCCAGCATCAATGCATTTTTGTAGACGAATTTTTCACAGATTAAATGCCTCAAGCCATTCATTTCTTCGAATAGATGTAAAAATGCTTTTATAGCCACATCAATACCATCTTCTGAATGAAAACGACATCCACGTAAGTTCTTTTTTAGATTAAACAATAACCAAAAGTCGCACATAGCTAGATCAGGTAAATACGGCGGATGTTCGATCACTTTAATTTGTTTTTGTTTAAGAAACTCAACTGTTAATCCGGCTGTATGTGAAGATGCATCGTCATGGTGAAGCATTAGTCCCCAAACATTCAGTTCTTGTAGAATTTCTGGAAGATATTTAGTGGTATACCAGTTTGCTGTTACTGTCTTCTGTCCTTCCAACTTGATGGCTTTGACCAATCCCGTACTTCTGAAGAAAACGGCATACATCACTTTTTTCAGTGCGCGTTGTTTTTTCACCATTGTCGGCGTGGGATCATCTTCAAAGACCAAAACAGTATGTACGTTTCATCACATGTTACAATTTTAGAAATGATGCGGTGGCCACCATCATTCAGCATATTAAGAGTTTCTTTACTGATTCTGACACGCTCCTCTTTTTGATGCTCAGTTAGATTATGGGGAACCCAACGGCAAACTACTTTTTTCATATGTAATTCTTCATGAATGATTTTGTGTATGGCTGCGGATCCAATGTTAAGTTCCTTCTGTATCATTTGATAGGTACAGCGATTATCATCCATTAACATTTTTCGTATGGCGGACACATTATCCGAGATTACTGCCGACGGCGGCCTTCCTGTGAGTTCTTCATCCTGAAGAAAATTGCAACTTCTTCTAAATTCTCTAAACCATCTGAATACAGTAGCACGAGCTGGAGATTCATCACCAAATGCTAATTGCAACCGTTGAACGCATTCTTCTTGATTTAATCCTGCTTTGAAATCGTAGAAAATCATAGCGCGAAAATGTTCTCGCGTCAACTCCATTTTCTCTTCTGTTTAAAATTTATTCCACGCTAAACAAGTTGAAGTAAGTCAGTAAATAAACCGTCTTCTGTGTTAAAATACTTTGTACTTTAAAATTAAACCGTTATTTTTATTTTGTAAATTCTCGTCTGCGCGTATCTCCAAAATTTCAGAGTATCCTTCGTATATATATATATATATATATATATATATATATATATATATATATATATATATATATATATATATATATATATATATACGTAGAAAATCATAGCGCGAAAATGTTCTCGCGTCAACTCCATTTTCTCTTCTGTTTAAAATTTATTCCACGCTAAACAAGTTGTACATATATATATATATATATATATATATATATATATATATATATATATATATATATATATATATATATATATATATATATATATATATATATAAATTCCAAATCTGTTACATACATTTTTCATGCATTTCTGGTTCCAAAACACTTATCTATGATTTTTGCACTCTTCAAAAGCTTAATATGGACAAAAATAATTTCCTCAGTTTCATTTACTTCAAAAATTTAATCAGACAACTTACAGAAAAATTTCCCATTTAAAAATGTAGAAATTCCATTCCTTGAAATGTTGTAATAATATTTAGTTTCAAGTTAATAGAAATTGAAACTATGTTGAACTACTCTGATAAGGAAATACAAATATTTTTCCTTAATAAATATTTTACAAAAATTTTATTGAGGGATCCATGGAAACATGATTTTCCTAAATTTAACACTGATTTAGTATTGTATCTATTTTAAAATTTACTATTTAATTGAAATAAAAATATTTCCTAAATTATAAAAATTACTTTTATTTGTAGATTTTTAAAATTAATATCTTAATCTTTCTAATTTAATAGTTGGGTTTTTTTGAAAATAGGATTATAGTTTTAATAGAACAAAGCATTTTTAATTAAAATACAAGCATTTGACTTTTAGACTGTTACCCATAAAGTGTTTCTTGATGCATCTCAAATTTGTAGGTTTAAAATTGATTTAATAAATCAGCAGCTCTGTTGTCCTTATTTATTTTTAATATAAATATAGCGTCTCTTAAATTCTATTTCATTTTTGGAACTACCATTTTCTAAACAAACAATAAAACTATTTCTAATATTTTAATATGTAATTATAATTGTATATTTACATACCTTCTAACAATGTAATTGATTTCTCATTGATTCTCATTCACTCAAGAAACAACATTTTAGAGTTGCTGCTCCTAACATTTGGTTATTTATTTTAATGTATTTCTTAGGTTTGCATTTTTTTATCCATTTTCCTAATTGTTAAAAATGTTTTTGATTTACCATGAAGTATTATTATCTCTTTATTTACTTTAATCAATGATAATTAAAGAAATTATTGCTATAATGTATGGTTAAATTGCTATAATAGAAAATCATCTTTCAAAAATAGCCACAATTCTTATGTTAAATATTTTGAAATTGAAAAACTATTTTGATTATATGCAGCACTGAAATAATTTTACATTGATTTAATTAAAATTAGTTAAATAGCCCAAAGAATTCTACATTTACTTAAACCAACTGCAAGTCACTTTTGTTTTAAAATTCTTATTAACATATGCTTAACTTATTTTTGAATTTTAATTCGATAAATGCCTAGAATTTTTTGAAAAGTGATGGCAGCATGCTTAAATATAACAAAAGAATAAGTGGTAAAGTTGATTTCTGGTGACATAGTTTGGAGAGCCATTGACATTTCATTTTTATTTGCAAAATATGTCTTGTGAGAAAGCTGCGGTATTCGCTTTTGATGTGAATGCAATGAAGGCTTACATTCTACTTACTGAACAGCATATTTATTGTAATTCTGTCTCAGAAGCCATCCGTCTGCACAACTAGTAAATAAATATTTGAATTTTCTGATTCAGATTGTTATGGTTTATTTTATAAACATTATATTAATTTCCAGTTTTTTATATCTCATTTCTTCAGCTATTTATTTGCAAATGTATAGTTGTTTTTTGAAATACTCTGTACTAATATAAAATACTTTTAAAATTTGTCTTTTAAAATTGCTAAATAAGGCTAGTTAAATTAGAAAAAATATTAACTAAACTATCTTAATTATGAAAAATGATTTCTTATGCCTCTTAAAATCAATGGTTAAATATATATTGTGATAAGAGTAAAAGAAAATAAATGATACATACACACACACACACACACACATATACTATATATATATATATATATATATATATATATATATATATATATATATATATATATATATATATATATATATATATATATATATATATATATATATATATAATATGCTAAGATTCTATTTTTTTCTATTTCGTAAATTTACTCAATTTCATCTGCTTTGCAGAATGATCATTGAAACAATTAATGTTTTGCAAACATTATATAAAAACAAATTATAACAATTATAACAAACAAAATACAAAATATTTCCAACTACTTTTGGATTTTGAATTGAATGAATTGATGCTACAGATACTCATCTTTTACATAATATATATCATGTGCCCGATGTCTTTTGACCATAGGAAAACAGCTTATGTTAACATGCCTATTTCATAAATGCACGAAAAATCGTTTGGAAACCATGGTTATTGCGTTGGCTTATAAATCAATTTTTTCAATAGCATTCATTTAACAAATTCAGGTCGTGCAAGTTAAATTCGATGATTTATCACTTAAAAATAACGGTGTTTTTCCGCAACCAATAGACCATGGTTATACGGCTAATGTTAACTAGCATAAGCTTAAATTAATATATAGTTGCATGTAAACTAATGTGTATATATTAAGTAATGTAAATTAATATGTATGTTTTAGAGTTCATGAATCAAAATTTAATCAGTGAAAGTTATTGCAACAATATTTGGATACAGATTTCTAGTTTGCCCTTGGCAACTGACCTTATATTATATATCTTGACAATAAAAAGAGCATATAATAAAATATAAAATTCATCTAACGTGCTTTTGTGAATACATGATAAGTAATTCTAGAATCTCTGATAGGTTATTAAAAGAAGCGCGAATGAAATTAAAATACACAAGGAACACTAATGAGTTCCACTTCCAGCACGAAGTAGGAATTGGTTAAAAACTCTATTTAAGAAAAATTAAGAAAATTTTGAAAGTAAACATTTTTAAAATCTGAAATCCATCCTAAATTTTATAAAATTTACAATGTTAGAAATTTTAAAAGGAACTATTTTTAAAAAATGCATTTCATTCTAAATATTGATAACAATAAAACCTTTCAATAATTTTGAAAATTAATAGAAACAGAATATAGTCATGCAGGTATTCACCTGTATCTGAGTAAAACAAAAAGTTCTTTCATGTTTGATAACATATCATTACAAACCTATATTAAGAATTGTAGTCCTTTATAAGCATATACGTCGGATCGTAAAATAAAAAATTTACTTAAAAGTAAAAGAGTTATGTTAAGAATTTTCTACTCTAAAAATATATTTTTGTGAAATAAATTTGCTTGTAATATAACATGGTAATATACGTTTTACGGGTTATTTTACAATAAAATATTATACAAAACTGTTTTTATAAAAGTGTACTTAGGAAGAGTTATGAAACATTTATAAGTAAAATTGTAAGATAACAAAAAATAAATTTGTGGATATTAAATCGGAAAAGAAAATATATATTCTTTAATATACATTCAAGGTACTTATTATTAATAAAATATTTAATGAATTTTAAGTATTGTCCATTTATTTGCAAACAGAACTTTTACTTTCATTCAATTAGAATATTCGTAATATAATAAGTAGAGTCTTTTATCCACTCTGTAAAACTTTAAGAATTTAGTGTTTTATTTAAAAGTGCATTTGAATAAATATGTGAAATTTTGATATATGTAGGATTGTATTTATGGAGGACGTTCGCGGAACACGTTTATTTGCAAAAAGATTTCGCTTAATTCCAATGGATTTTAAAATCTAAAATGTTTTGTTTTTCAATAACATTTACGTAAAATAAATTCATTTTCATTTTTTTATTTAGAGACAAAATAGTTGTTTATTACCTCAATGAAACTCCCTGAAATGATCTTTTTATTAAGTGATTTTGTTTCAATATTTTAAAATAGGTTCTCCCAAAGACTTTTTACTATTATTAGAAGAAATTTAAATATTCTTTAAAATTGCTTTACTTATAATGCAAAATTTAATCAAAGATATTAAGGAAATGTATAGTTCGAAGAATATTTTTATAAAGAAAACTCTATATAGATTTTGATAATAAGATTAACTCTCTCTTTTGTGTAGAAATCCACATTATTATAAATTTAATTATAAAAGCATTTTTTATATATATTTGCTTAAAACTTTTTTATATCAGATCATTTTTATTTATAAGTATTAAATCCTTTTTCAAAATGAAATAAATAAACAATGATTTTTTACAAAAATATAATTAAAATTGTATTAATTGAAATGCAAGTTACAACATATTTGAATAATAATTTAAAAAGTTTAATAATCAATAAAAATACATTTACAAACTGAATTAATCCAAGCAGTTTTAAATGATTTGTTATATATATATATATATATATATATATATATATATATATATATATATATATATATATATATATATATATATATATATATATATATATATATATATATATATATATATATATATATATATATATATATATATATATATATATATATATATATATATATATATATATATATATTTGTATGAGTGTGTGTTGTTGAATTCCCTAACAGAAAGTTTGCAGAATTTATATTTTCTTTTTCTTAATAGTAACAGAATGTGACATAAGTAGTATCATTTTAATAATTATGGTTTGTCTTAAATTATTTGTTCTTTTTTATGAGAAAATCAGATTTTTATTTTTAAATTTGTGGTCTAATTGTTTCCAAATTGAATTTCAGATATCATATAAAATGTTCTAAAATAAAATAATTTAAATTGATTTCAAGAATATATTGCTATAAAATGATGAAAAAAGACTAAGTTTAATTTACATTATAACATATTTCATTATATTTTAAAATATGTAATTAAATTAACTTTTATTATTTTAATGGTACTAGATTAGTGTAATTGAAAATCTTTTAGAAACTAAAATAACATCATTTAACTTAATTATTTCAGTCCTAATTATTCACTTCAAAGAAACCTTATTTGAAAAATGTTTTCGGGATTTCATATTTTTTAAAATTTTCTCTCCTGATGGAAAGATTCACTTTTATTCATCTCTTCTTTCAAAAAGGGAGATATTAAAACTGAAATTTCATATGCTGAAAAGTATTTTAAGTCATGGTTTCTCTCTTCTCAAATATCAAATAAGCAAATAATACTTTAAAGATTTTTACAAATTTAATATTTGAGATATTAAATTATAGAAAATTAATATTTACTTGTAAATTTTATTTTTAGTATCAAGAAATTATCACTAAAGAAAGAATTTTTTACAAGTAGTTTATATGCAAAATATTGCTTGCACCGTAACTAATAAATTAAAGCTGATTAGTTTTGGTTATCAAAATGCCTTTATTTTTAAATTATTAATTAAAAACTCTGGAATGAAATTTATATATGAATATGAATTAAGTTATTGTAAGGTGATATTGTTTAATATGATATTGAAGGTACGTTTCACTTTACTGAATAGTGTTGTAATTTATTCGAATTAATATATTTAATTCTTTATTTCAGATCTGAACAATATTTTTTATAGATCTTATGTTCCTTAATTTACAGAAACAAATCAATTGAATTTGAAACTCACATTTAGATTTACAAAAATGTAAATATTATAAACATCACCATATCAATAATGATATGAATTTAATACATTTTTAAGTTTTTAAATATTTAAAATTTTTCAGTCATTAATGAAATTTATGTATGATATATACAATAGCAACTAAAATGCTTAGAACTATAAATAGTAGAATTAATAAAAACTATGACTAAAAATATAATTATGGAATAAGAATAAAATGCTGGCAAGAAGGGAATACTTAAATATCTAATATTTTACTTTGAAAAGGAATTTTATTAATCTGTCATGATATGCAAGATTATTTCTCGACAACCATGGAAATTCATTTACTTTAAAATAATCTGACATTAAAGATAAATATTTAAATGCAACAAATATATGCATAACGTTTTCAATTTTACATTAGAATAAATATTTAAAAGTCAGAATATTTAATACAGGATTTTAAATTGCACCAAGGTAAATCAATAAGGAAATTAACCTAGGAAACGATATAACAAAGTTCTTTAATTCAAATTTCTAACCTATACTTTGTCCTAAAATACAAAATACCGTCATTTAAATTAATATTGAAATACTGAACGCCTCAAAAATATTTTGTCTATGAATAGTTACATTTTATTTGAATATATAAGGTTCACTAAGTAAAGTAATTATTTTTAAGTTATTTTATTATTAATATATTTTATAAAATATCTACCGAATTAAGAAAAATTTCAATTGAAACTAGGTTATGATCATCTTTTTCCTATTATTTCTCAGTTTGGGGATTTCAAATATTTTACTACAAATATTGTTTAGGTAACACATTGTATGAATCTAACGAGAAATTAAGCAGGGCAAAATTAAAGAAACATTTCCTATCAGCTAAGAAAATTTTAAATGCAGATAGATCAATAATAAAGGATCTATTTTTCATGTATATTAGTTCTTATGCAATTGAGCGAATAAACATTTAATTATAAATCTCTCTAATGGAAACAAAGGGAAGGAACTAATAAATATATCATTAGTAGATTTATTATTAGAGAATTAAAATATTATTATTTAATTATTATATGTGATCATATTATTTTTTAAAAGGTCTTCTATTTTTAAGTCTTTTGTGATTATAGCACGTAATATTTTTTGATGTTTTCTTACTATATTTACGATTTGATAAGCTATTTTATGTGCATTTCTTGGATAATGTTATGTAAATTAATAAATCTAATTTAGTTGACCTTCCATAATATTTGTTAAGTACAAACTTAATCATCTATTATCATGTTTCGAATGACAAAAATGATGTCCATGATTATTATTTCAATGGAGGTTCTTTTTTTTTTGCTTTGATTAGATCTGAATCCCCTACGGAATTCTGTAAGACATCTTAATACATTAGCAAGTGATAGATCATAATTTCCAAATGCTAATTGTAAATATTGAAAGCAGCTTACTTGATATTACTTAACTTCAGTTCATAAAAATTCATAGCATTCAAGCGATCACTATTTTTCTCCTTCAAAAAAATCTAATGTTATCCTCATCGAGTTATATATTCAACAAAATATCTTTGTAATGATCTATGCCTATTTTACAGTATTTTTAATCCAAAAAGTTTTTAACTTAGCTTTTTATTGTAAATATTTGTAGTAGAATATCATTATCATATTCTGGAACTTCACTTTATAATCAAATTTCCTTGTAGAATAATTTTTAAAATTTCAATATGTTCAACACGTTCATACAAACATTTTAAAAAGAATTCTTTTCTTTTACATTCATAATAAGTTTACATAACAAAAATTTACTATTTAAAAGTTTATTATAATTTATAAGCCTATTTTAATAAACAAAACGTTCCTTTAAATTCATTTAAGATAGACTAGATAATATATTATTTGAATAATACCATTTAAATTTCCACATTTATTAACTTTCCTTAAAATCTACAGCTTAATTGTGGAAGAAGTTTACATTATAAATGATAAGCATAATGGATTCAATGAAATTGCTTATATAGCAAATGTAAACATCATAATTTCCTAATATAAAAGCAAACGAGTAATAAGTGCAAACATAACCATTTTTCACATTTATTTATAAGCTTTAGGAATCAAAAAATGTTTCCGTGGATTATTTTCCTCGAATTGTATATTTGAATCCATGTTATTATAACTATTTTAGAGAAGTGGTTTCATTGAATTAATTTCTGTTCTTTGAATGGTTTTAAAATTTATAAATTACTTTAATAGACAAATTTTCAATTTATTAAATAATTCTTAAAATATTATATAAATCGTTGAATGTAAGGTGTTTTGTCTTTTATAATATCATTCATAGATTTTGTTTGAGGATATGTATAAATGAATATAATGGTAAAAGTATTAAAAAATAAATATAATGAAATTTTCATAAATTTGTTTGAAAAAATTACTTTATTTATGAGGAAAATATTGTGTCACACTAAGAAAAATGCTTCTTTATTACTAAGAAAAATGCTTCTTATTAAAGATTTATTTTTTATGGTTGCAGTTTTTATTTGTAATGAAATAAAATTTAAATACTGTGTTTATTTCTTAAATAGAATAATTATCTAAAAACAGAAGACTAATTCATAAGACAAATTCTTACTTTCTGATATGAGACAAGGTAATAAATTATATAGAATGCTTTTAGAAATTTTGCGTTGTCAAATTTTGTGAATCATTTAATTTTCAAAAAAAATTATATGGCCCACAAAATTTTAATTTATATTAGAGAAAAGGAGAATTTCTTTCAATCAGAACAATTGCAATTGTGTACTATTTTGTAATGCTGTTGAGTTAAAATACATCTGAAAAACACTTTTTCAATTGAGGAAATATTTCCTTGCATGTTATGCATTAAAAATAAAAATTATGACTTGTGTTCTTTTTTTGAAAACAGTATCATATTTTATAATAAATTTTTAATATTTGAAAGCATTAACTGTAATAATTATTTTTGTTTCAGAATAAAATATGTAATTTCAACTTTAATATAAATATCTTAATACAATGGTATTTTTTAAATGATTTATATTAAAATTCTCGTTTCTTTAAAACTGTACAAAACTAACTATTTACTTATTACTTAAGACGTTACATTTGATTGCAGCAAGACGACTGCTCCCCCATAACTTTAAACTTAATTATCATGAAGACGATTAATTGTAAATATTCCAAGATTGTATATATTTGTATTTGTAAATATGTGTTAATTGAATATTAGTCTATGTAAGAATTGTTAATTAATTAAATTACGTCTTGGCCACTCCCCATCCCCCAAAACTCAGAAGCGGGATTGAAATGATTATCGCATCAAATAGTTAGAAGGATTTACATTAGAGAAAGACGTTGAACGATCGGTTTTGAATCAGTATATAATATACAATAAACAATTACTGATTTTCTTAGGAAGTAAATATGCGAAAAAATTTTTTATTGAGTATTTGGCTATGTATCTGAGCTCATACAGAAAACAAAGTTTCATACGCTTTTTCAATATACATATATACTGATAATATATCAATAAACATATTTTTTATTTTTAGTATAATTGAACAAATGTAGGCAGAATCAAAATATTTAATTGATAGACAATGTAAGAACGTGAAGAATTACTTATCATTACTTAGAATTACTTTAAAATAATTTTTATGCATTTTCTGTGGTAAAGTGGTTTTAGTTGTTGACTGAAATGTTAAAATTTATATTGTAATTTGACACAAGAATGTGCTCAATACGTATACAGATAGTTGAATTAAAATTTAGCCAAAAAATTAACAAATAAAATATTTTGATGTTTACAGATAAGTAGTAATAAGACTTTATGAGGAGTAAATTCTATAAATCTTTTTTATGTTAAATAAAAAGTTTGGTAAATGTACTCAATATTTCATTATAAAATATATACTTATAACATTTTGTTTTAAATTTTAATTTTGAATGTAGCCAAAAGTAATTCTTATATTGTCAAAAAATATAATACATTTAAATCCTCAAGTATTTTAATGAATACTGAATTTGTTTTAAATAATTAATTAATTATAAGTAAAATAAGCACATTTTGTTTTGTTTTATCTTCTTTCATCAATGCAAATTTGGCGAACATAAGTACGATTGCTATTCAGTAAAACTGTATAATCTCTTAAAACAAAATATACACTTTCTTAATTAAATGAAAAGTGTCTTCCGAAAACGATGTTTTTATTCCTTAAAGCAGATTGCTTAATTAAGTCGACATATTATTCAAATGAAAACTTCCTTATTTCAGTTTTAAATAGTTAATTAACGTTTAGTCTTTTTAGTGTAAGGAATGTTAATTATTTTTGCAATGCGGAATCCAATAGTTTCCAAGATTTATCCATTCAATTGTAAGAGCATTGATTTATTTCTTCCAATCAAGATATGCTACAAGGATTGCGCATTCGTGTTAGATGATTATTTCTTTACCACTAATAAAACAAAACGAAAGCGAAGTACAATCAAATCCAATTAATCTTCCATTTACATGATTGTTTTATAATGTATTTATAGTTTAATTTTAATTAAAGAACGATGAATCTGTTGATTCTTTTTCAATATTTATTAGTATTTGAATATTTAAATTGCGAAAAAATTCCTTTCCTTTAAATATTCATGATCAGTGCATTTTGTAAATAGAGTTATGATATGAAAAACTATGTATATACACATGTATATACTATTATTATATTGTTCTACAAACAGTCATGTTAAATACTTTCCTTCACAAACATGTTAATTATATTTTTGCAATATTAAAATTAAAAAATTTATTATTTATAGCTTCTATTTAATATCAATTCTTAGCTGGAACAATGTTCTTGATCTTAAGCAACAAATAAAAGTATAGTTATTATTATTTTCAGAATTAAATATTGGGTTATATCTTAATGAGTGAAACAAATGCGATGAAAATTCACATTAGAGGAAATTATTAAATATTTTATTACGATCTGATGAAATTTCTGAGAAATGCCATATACTTAAAAGTATTTTGTATATTTTATTCTTTGCAATGATAAATTGCTTATAAATCAGATACTTTATCCTTAAGCCACTTTTATTTGAGGGAAGTATTAAAATTTGTTTTTAACTAAATAAATACGTCAAAGTTGAATGCAGTAAAGCTAATGCTAGGCTATGATATTCACAGATTTTTAATTTCCATTATTTTAAAAGTATCATAAAATATTCCCATACTATGTATGCATAATATGCAACCATGATTTGAGTTTTAAAGGAATAGTTTCTTCACATTAAAGGGAAGAGTACAGTAAACGTAAACATTTAGAATATATCTTATTTTCTATACAGTTGATAAATTTTCCATAGCCCATTGTTTAAGATTTTATTACATCCAAATCATATATCATTAAATATGCTCTCATGTAATAGCAAAACATGTTTAAAAACTTGATACTGATTATACTTCAAGCATGCTAATATTTAATTAAAAAATCAAGTTACTTGAAAAAAATGTTATGTTTATACATTTTGAATCACAATTTGAGATGTTGCTATTTAAATGTATTTATTTATCTTTTTCGTCAGTAATTAATATTATTTTTTCTGAAGTTTAAGATTTTTTTCTGCAATTAATATTTTTTCTTCTACTGTTTTCGCTCAGCTTGAAAACTATACGTTTAACATTCACTCTTAACAAAATATGTATACACTCACTGATCTTAATTGATCTCATTAAATTGTAAATAATGTTCAGGGATTATGAAATGTATAACCATGAACTTCAAATTTTCTTTCCCTAAAATATTTTGACATTAATATTATATTTGTCATTTAAATAATCATTTTAAAATATATGCTTGTATTATTCTGTACACTGTGGATAGAAATGTTTAAAATTTCCATCTTTTGTTAGCTGCTGTACAAGTGATTTAAGTGAAATGATGTTATTGGCTAAATGTTATTTTGAATAAAAATAAATTTTATTTTTGCATTACGAAATGATATCAAAAATGGTCTTATAATAATGCGCATATTAAACATGTTAATGTATGTCAAATAAAAATTTGAATTTATATGCAGAGAAATATTTTTTCACTGACACTAAATTTCTTTAAAATATTTATCTAAATTATTGATGGTTTCTTATACTTCACAATATTTTGCATGTGCATTTTCTTTAAATCAAAATCTAATATTAATATTAAGAAATTTAAAGATGTAAAAGCCTTAAATTTTTCACTAATTTCATTACTTAGTTTTTAAAAGAAGTGAATATAAATACTTAATTTCTTAAGGAAGAACAAATAAATATTAATTTATAAGGAAATAAAATCTATATCTTGAAATATTTAAAGAGAACCTAATTATGATGAACACATAAATACACTCTGGACTTTATTCTTTATATGGTATTATAAATTTGAGTTTACAGCATTGCATTTGAACACTGTGTAGAGTTTTGATTAAGAGATATATTTTCTGAATCTATTTTCATCAAAGCAGTTTAGAGATATACTTAAAAGTATGGAACTTATTTTGTGTATCTGAATCAAGTTTGATCATTAAGTCATTCTATGCATATATTTTTTATATTAAAGTAGGCATACATTCTTATTCCACATGAGCCAGAGAAAATAGGCTATTACTGAGGACTGGACTTTACAAGTGTTTTTCCATAAAACCTACTTGATCTGTTGCAGAAGTGCTTAAGTTTCTAAGTAACATAGGATTTATATTTTTATAAGGAAGTATAAAAATATAAGAATAAAGTAATCAATTAGCAGCAAAGTAAAAGTATACAATTAAATTTCATAATTTTAATTTACATTTTTTTCCGAGATAAATAAGTAGAGATTTCTTAATAAGGTGTGAAGATTACAGAATATTAAAAAATAAAATTTAAGTTAATTAAAAAAGTATATAAAATAAATCTATAAATAATTGAAGTAATAACTAGCTAAGTATTAGCAAATATTTTTTTAGTCAAATCACATTTAAGCTACATAAATTCACCATATACACTATTTTTCTTATGAAAATTAAAATAATTATATCAGCGTACAAATGAATAAATAGGATTCATTACTACAATTTTTGTATGCATTTTTTCGTTATGGATATTATTTAAATTTATATGTTTTTCTAAACATCGTAACAACTTAAGCATGTAAAAGTAATTTCGTTGATAAAATATCATACAAGATTTATAATTATACGAAATGTATATTTGATAATGCTGAAATAAGAGTTAGAGGCAGTGAAAGTAGAGAAAGATAAATTATAATTTGAAGAATTGGATATTGCACTTTAAATTTGCATAAGATTGTAAGGGATTTTCTATTCTTGAACAATATATTAATTTTAGTCATGTCAAAAATACGCAAAAGAATGTTTAAAATAGCACTCATTTATTAAAAAATGATTATTAGTAATATATGTTTTTCATTTATCCCATTATTATTAATGAAATATATTTCTAACAATTAAATAATTCTCCAATTGTATTATTGTCGGAAAACGAAATAAGATAAATATGAAAAATAACTGTTTATGAAATGCAAAATTTTATATGTTTCCATACACTAACTCCTGGTATTTCTGGTAACATTCAATAACCCTCCTGAATTATATAACCCTCAGGTATTTTTAAAACTATCTCTTCTAATGGGGAGAAAAATACATATAAGAAAATAAAGACACGTTTACATTCAAATTAATTTCATGCCAGTTATTATTAAGAACAGGAGAAAAAATTATGATGAGAATAAATGTTAGAATACAGCAATGAAATAAGTCATAGGGTTGCTTAAATAACACTTAGCAATTTCAGGTGAAAGATGTGGTTTAAAAACGTTCATGAAGATTTTGAATGGGAAAATATTTATATAGATCTCAAAACCTTGCATTGGATGTAAGTCCGAGTATTCATCTATACTTAGGCATATTTTTCAATATGCCTAAAATAAATTCTAATTGTTAAAGAATAAACTACTTGGTTTTTTATAAAATATCTCACGTATTGATTTGAAAAGATTATAAAAGAAGATAAGTGCTTTTATTTTACCATAATATATGATTATAAACTCTTAGTTTATTGTGTAAATTTTCTATTTCTTAAAGCTAAACAGTTTAAAACTTACAAGCTCATGATTTTATTTGCAATATCTAAAATTTATAGAATCTATAGGAAACATTCAAAATGTGAGAAATATACCACGAGTAAATAAAATAAAATAAAGATATGCTAAGAGGAATATTTATATGTAAAATGTTCTAAAACAATAATGATATTGTAAAAATATAAATTATAGTAAAATATTTTGAATCTATAATTAAAATTCAAAACATGCATTTCATTTAAAATTTCATTCCCCATTTTCATTCGAAAGCTTAAATTTCAAAACATTATTTTAAGTTGCTCCCCTTGAAGTTAAATATTTCTCTATGTATCTCAATCATATTGCTTAGTAATATTTTAATTGACTTTGAGAGTCGGTTTAAATAAACCTTAAATGCATTATCAGATTTCATTAAAAATCGTTTTGTTTAATAATAGTTTTTTTTAAATTTCAGAAATTTAATTTATTCATGTTATTAATTTTAAATACAAATCTTATATATAATTACTAAACTTTTATTCATTTGAACGCAGTATTATTTTCTTTAAGTTATTTAACTAAAATAAAATAATTTTTTCTGTTTAACATTTGACTTCAAATTAACGCAATATAAATAATTTCAAAAAAGTTACTTCTTGAAAATAATATATTACATGTTTACATATATTACATAATATATTTACATTCTATTTATTTTTTGTTAAATTAATCGAATGTATAATTCATTCAAAATAAGAATATTTCAAAAAATATTTAGTTTAAAATTGATACCTAAAATAAACAGAAAATCTATTAAAAAGTTAATAGTTAAAAATGAAATAGTTTAAAATTCTTCTTATACGTAAATGATAGTAATTAAAAATTATTTCACATATTCATGGATTTCAAATTTACATCAATTTTAATTAAATCAAATTGTCGCGTTAATATCATTGCTAGACACAAATAACTTTCAATAAATTTTCCAAACCCATAAGCATTGTAATGGAATTAAAATTTCCAAAGTTTTTTTTAAGATTAATTTGAAAAAATGATTTTAAAAAGGTGATGCAATTTTAAAAACTCTTAAATTTTGAAACTTAAAGATCACATCCTAAGATTTTTTAATGAAATTTTGGGAAAGTTTAGTTGAGAAATCAACTGTTAATATATTAAAGTTTTGAAGAGATCGTTGATGTTATTACTCTGAAACTACAAATTAAACTTTTTTAACATGCATTATAAAATTTTGGAAAAAGTGGTGAGATTCACAATTAATATTTTTCAGATAATATTTTCATATTTTACGTTACATTTATCTGTTCTAAATTTTTGGAAGCTGGTATTTATGTCATTTGTTACATTGAATTTTAAATTATTTTATTTATATGAAACTAACATTTTTTACAACTTCAAATGATAATTTTATTATATTACAAAATCACATTTTAGAAATAGTGTCATAATTATTTTAATTAACTTAGGTATAACTTATTTCTTCACCCTTCATTGGCTTGCCAGCCAAAGATCCTATTCAAGTCTATAAAAAATCACAGAAAATAAAAATGTATTTTGTCGTTGTTGAATTAAACATCATAAGTAAAATTAGAATTTTATATATGTATACTCACGCATCATAGTTTTATAAAATTCTCATAATAACTTCCTTATTGTTATCGTTTAATCTTCAATCAATTTTTTTAATAAATAGAGAGTGGATAATGGAAAGTGGATTTATTTTTCATAGGATAATGCTAGGAGAATTTGGGAAAATGTTTTGTGGTTTGATATTATCCAAATACCTTAGTTGTAACCTTTTAAAGCTATAATAAACAGGTAATCATGAAAGTTATTATGCGGTATTTTCTGTTAACCTCTATTTGTATGTAGACAAATTTCAACATAAATGGACTAGTCTTTGCAAATACTGACAACCATTCATATTTGCAACATAGATTTTTCTTGAAAATAAAGAATATATTCTCCTCTTGTATTAAAGTACAAAAAAATAATCCTAAAAACCAATTCTAAGATTTAGCAGACTGAATTAAAAGTTTATAGTAGAATCAGATGCAGCTGATTATACAGAATTGTAAGTACAATATTTTACACAACAATCATTCTTTTCGTCATGATATATAAGATATTAGAGATTTGTTTAAAATTTGTATGTATATTTTCTACTTAATGAGGAAGTCACCACAGTCATGTATGAAATAAAAGCAATTTTTGCAACCACGCTTACAAATAAAATATTGTAATTATTTAAAAATATGATCATTGAAATGTTTCTAATATTTGAATTTTTATTTGCTTGCAATATTTGTATTTCAGCATTTAAGTATACTTTAATTATTAAAAGTTCTCTCTGATATGACTTGAGATTTTTGATATAATATTCCAAAATATATTTTGCATTACTTTTGAAGAAAAATATCTCGACGAATAAAACAAAAGAATATTAAAACATATTAATGAAGAAAATTAGTATAAAATTTCATAAATTATGTTAATTTTGTCCTACTACAACTGTTCATATTATGGTATAAATAATTTTCAGCACAAGTTTTCCAGGTAGGTAATATAAATTTTTATACAAGTTTACAATTTAATAGAGAAGAAAAAAACAAAAAAGAATCAAAGAAGCAAGCAATTAGAGATAATTATTTTATTTTTACAATCCTTACAATTTGATCACTGATCACAAAATATTTTAAAGTTTAGTATTTACTTCAAATTAAAAAAATGATTAAAGGAATATCAAGTCTAGTTACTTTTTCAAAAGAAAAGAATAGCAATTTGAAATCCTATTGGGATTTGCCGTAACTGCAACTTTTTCTTTAACATACGGAGTGATTCTGAATAAATTTTTTTCTCATAAAAATTTCAGTTTGTTGCAAGAAATAATAACAAATAAGAATATTGATTTTAGTGAATGAAATATTATCATCCTTATATCGGTCATAGATGAAAATAAGGAAAAACTGTCATCAAAATATTTAAGAATTACCTTCTATACAAGCTATTTCTACTTTTTACTCTAAAAATATTTCAGCTATATATTTTTGTTATTGTTTTTGATTAATAACTCTTGGTTTCATTGTGAGTGTCAATGTTATATTTTATGAAATTTTTAAAATTTATGTATGAATTCTATTATTTATATGTAGGTAAATATATTTTTATTATTTAGTTAGAAACTTAATTTCAATAAAAGAAATAATTGTTATTTATATTCCGCTTAATAATTAATAATTTTGAGTTAAAATTTAAATACTATTCTTAAAATTAAAAAATAATAATTATTAATATTCTTATTATTATTGTTCAGTTCATAATAAGTATTATATAATAAGTATTGCTATCAAATCTTGTGAAATATATATTTGTAAGTAATAGGAAAATAATTGCCTCATGTAGAAAATTTGACTTTTTAGAGAAAATTAGAAATGCTCACTTTATCTAAATGTGTAAAAGTATTTATATTATTTTTGCTAAAACTGATTTATGCTATTCAATTCCCTTTTATAAAATAATGATCAAATCATACGTATCACTAATCATAAGTACTTTTTACTAAATTACTAAAGACTACCTAAATACAATTTAAAAATAACATTTTAAATTTATAATTATAAACTGTTAAAAATATTATTGCATTTAATTTTATTCGAAATTATATAGTTCACAGTTTAAAAACTGTTGTCAAAGTTTTATGATAAAATAAATTTGTTACTGTTGATATCATATTTTTCATGATTTTGCTGCTGGTCTACAAGCCCATGAATCTTCAAAAAATCATAAAAAAGAGGAAGGTTGAACCAACACAGTTTAGTTTGTGGTCCGGAGATGCCTGCAGTTGATGCATTTCAGGCAGGTCTTTTGGCCCTGATCAAAAGAAAGACACTGGATGTGTCCATTTTCAAGCATATTCATGGTAGATTGAATGACTCTATCAGGGTTTATGGTAGAAACACCATTTGGAGTCTGTCTGCTATATCAAGGATGATTCAAAGGCATTTTCCATAGCTTTTGATTTGAAGTTTTTTTTCACCTTGTAACAAATCTCAGTTGGTCAGAGAGTGATTTAAAAATGTCACAATTAAATCCTTTCTTGCTTAACCCAGATAAGCCTACTGTCCTATATTTAGGACAGTATAATATAGGACAGTAGGCTTATCTGGGTTAAGTCTCAGGCATTCATTTATAAAACCCATATTGACCTGTAATAAAGCCATTGATTCATGGGACTCCATTCACAAATTAACCCAGATAAGCCTACTGTCCTATATTCTACTGTCCTAAATATAGGACAGTAGGCTTATCTGGGTTAAAAGGTCTTCTGTTTCATTACCAAAGATGCCAATATGAGAAAAGATCCACTGAAAATAAATTTCTCGCAGTTGAGAAAGTTTTTCAAGAGTATTAAAAGTATTGAAATAAATATTTATTTGAATCATATGTATGCTAGATGATGCAGCAAATATAAGAGGAGAACCAGATACTTATGATTAATATTATAGATTCAATAATATTGATTATAAGCCTCTCCATAATAGATCCTGAAGATCATCTTATTATGGAAAGGTGGTGGCACTGCTGGAATGGGAAAAATTACGTTGAGAGATCATTCTCCATGTAGGGCTATCCAATGCGTGTAGGCAATCGCTGTATGCTCAGCTAAGATTTCGAAGTAAGACATCAAATTCTGATTTCGGTGTTTCGGTGCAACGGATCCTTGTTCTACAGAAGATGTTTCACATTTCCTCTCGTCATCAGCTTTACTTCTTTATATAAAATCTAAATGTGAAGTTGAGTGAATTTAATATATAATAACAATTAAACAAATGTTTAAGAAATTCTATTTTACCACATTCTGAAAGTGATATTTAATGAAATATGATTTCATAGACTAATATTTTGATTTTATTCTTTAATTAAATAATAATTTTAGTTTTCTATTCCCTATTTATGCAATCACTCTTTTCTTATTGATAGTGTATCAAATATTTGATTTAATTATTTTTTGAGGTATTACAGTTTTACATGCTTTATGATGCCTTGGTAAGTATTTCAAATGAAGTCGTCATAGAATTACTACTGCTAAATTTTGAGCAAAATTCAATTATCAAATTATATACATTAAATATTGTTGTTGTCACTCTTCTAAGAAAATGAAGTATACATTCAAAGATTCATATCATACGTAATTTTATGTTAATTCTTGAATTACATTTATAATTCTAATGTAAATAGGATTATATATAAAAATGAAAGATCGCCTTCAGAGTAAACAAGAATACTTTTCGTAATAAAAGGGGTATTAAATTATTTCGTTAATTCAATAGATATTATAAGATATGTCTTAGAAATAATCGAAAAATATTTGTTAGATCACAAAATTAAGCATTCATATTAAACACATATTTATTCAATTTTACTCCAAAAAGAACTTTTTTGAACTCTCTATATGTGGGTGTAAAAATTTAAATAAATAATTTTTAAAAAAGCAAGTAATATATATTTTAAGTATTTAATATAACTTAATATAAATTGATTTATTATTAAAACTGCAACAATAATTTAAAGTATAATTAGTATTTTAACACATTTAAGATTTAAGTAATATATATATATATATATATATATATATATATATATATATATATATATATATATATATATATATATATATATATATATATATATATATATATATATATATATATATATATATATATATATATATATATATTTATAGAATATATATAGAATTTTTTATATCATTTTATTTAGGTAATAGTCTATTATAGCACAAATTCATTACACAGACAATATGAAATATTACTAAATATATATTTAAGGTTGGGTGTGTAAAATTACTATAGTGGTTTCTTTTTTAAACGTTCTCATAAATTTAGGAGTTGTAATGATTTGATAACATAATTTTTTCAGTCTTTTTAATAGCAAGTTTACGTTGCCAATATTTGATAGTGTTAAAAATTATTTTATCATTGCTTATAAAAGACCACAAAAGAATTCACAGGTTTCATTTGTTGCTTGAATATGTAACACTGTATAAATGTATTTATTTATTATTTTGTTATTATAACTTATTCCTTGACACAATTAGTTTTGATCGTTAAAACTTTCCTATAACATTTTTATTTTTTCAAATTGAAGAGTTAAAAAAAATCACTAAACCTAAAAAAACTGTTGAATTATTTTTTTAAATTTCAAGAAAATGTATCCTAATTAATTAAATTATAATTTTATTTTAAACTTATAAGTTTATGTTTCATTAAATATTTAATAGATCTCTTTTTCGTTTTACATGATTTTTATTCTCTCAAAAAGTTGAATAGTTCAAAAATTTTTTCTAAGAACACGTTTAGTAAAAATATATAAAAGAAAAGAACGTATAATTCACATGAAAATTTTTACATACCTAACCTTTACTTTCAAGCAATAATTTATTTTCTCAAAAGAACATATATTCACCTACATATACTCTCAAATACTATGAAAGTAAAGCGTATTAAACAGTTATAAAAATAAATTTTGCTGAGAGCAGTAGTAGAAAGAGCTTAAGAGCCCACAGCTATCTCCTTTCAGATGCAATCATGAAATAGGAAATTGGACATTGAGAGAAGAAATGAGATTAGCTGAATCTTTTCTCAAAGTTAACTCTTCAAAATATTTTAAGCTTTCTAAATCAAAACTTAAATAAATCCTAAGCTAAAGGATATAAGAATATTGCAAGAAGCTCAAGAATAAATAAATATATTATTATTTTAGTTATTCTTTGATGAATATTTTGTTATAATAATTTTAATTAATCAATAAAAATTTGCCAGTATAGAAATATGTAATTTATTTATGTAATTTATTGCATTATAAAATATAATTTGAGTTTTGATATGATTAGATATATATATATATTTAATGTTGTAATTTTTTGGTATAAAATATAAGGATTTCTGAAGTGAAGTTTGCTATCTAGTAATGAGTGAATGAGAAAAGGATATCTGTCAGTATAAATTTGTTAAAAAAATATAATGTATCTTTCAGTTCCAGGACCCTTCTTGCAGAAACAATTAGAAATAATCTTAGTGATTTATGTTGCTTTATTTATATTAATTAAAATTTTTTTTCAAAACGTAACTTCATTCATGAGTTTACACATAAAACTAAAAAAAACCTGTGATATATTTTTATTTATCACAGGTTTTTCTTCAGGTTCCTGTGATATATCACTTTGATTTTTTATGATAGAACATTATTAAATTAGTATAATTTTGAGAAACTTCACCCAGAAATATTGTATACGTAGTAATTTGTTAAAAAAAGGTATCGTAATAGCTTCAGCAATATGCATGCTCTTTTTGTGTTTATGATTATTAAATAATTTTTTTAAATTAAGAAAATAATATTTACTAGTTTTAAATGTTAAATTATTAATAAATAAATTTGCGAACATTATCAAGCATTCTAGCCTTAATTTTGTGGTATATAGTATATAGATATCTCTTTTTCACACCACATTTTGATCTCCACAATTCTAGTAACTTTATAATCTAGAAAATGTCCACTTCACTAATTCTGACCCTAACCCTTTTGATATTTTCTCTATTTCTTTCATTCCAAACTGTATTTTTAAACTCAAAACTGGAAATTTATATATATATATATATATATATATATATATAGCTGTTTTTACTGAAAAAACTGCACATTGAATCATTGTTCAATTATTGCAAATTTAAATCATTGTCAAGTGACAAAATCAGATTACTGACATCCTTTCTCCTTTCATCTAAGCCGCATTAGCGGAAGGGCATAAGAGATATCAGCCCTCCAAGCATGGCAGATTTTTGATTAGATCATGTATAAACTTCATACATCAATCACATAAACGACATATTTTTTCACCTGACAACGCCAGCCTGATTTTTTAATGTATAATTCTTAGAAATTAAAGTTCAATTTCTTTTAAAAATATTAATGCCTTTTATGATGGAAATAATTTACTTAGTAAGAAAATAATATAAATGATATTTAGCAGTTTTTCCAAAAATTTAATTTCAGATTTTTGGATCATTCGTTTTAATTTATTAGTATTTTATTTATTAGTTAATTATTTGTTTATTTTATTATTTCGCTTTAATTTTAATTTATTAGTTTATTTTATTAGTATTTCAATAAGAAATCTGTTTCGAAACGATACATTTATTTGTTTTTTTCCTTACTCTGATGAAATCATCTTTTTCCATTTATTTAACTTTTTTAATAAAGTTCTATTTCAATTTTTCCTTGAACAACTTTTTGCAAGAAGTTGTATTTTGGTACAAATTATCGTTCATGCAATTAAATTGCTAATCACTGAAAATGCAACATTTAGAAAGAAACATGAAAATCATTGGAAATTTACATCATGCGCTTGCAGTGATGAGATAAGAAAATCACTAATATTGCAGCATATTAGCACATCACTGACTTCCGTAGTGCCACTTCAAAGAGCTATAAAAATGCAAAGGATTTTGCTGATTTGAGCTACAACTTTTCAGTAAACTATTTAAATATCAACAGTCAAGGAAGTTACGAAACTCTATCCCCTTTGCCATATTTTATAACACAGGCTTGCTACTTATTCAGTGTATTGGGAAAAAAGGAACAAAAATTTACAAAAAAATATATTTACTTTTACAAAACCAAACAAAAAAGGAATAAATGATCGAAATACAGAATTTAAACTCAAGATCATATTAAATAAATTTGATAGAAATTAGGTGACAAAAAGTGTTCATGTAATTCAGACATATTACAATAAATTACATGCTCTTAATATCCATGAAATATAGAATTTAAACAAAAACGGAAACAAAAGAAGTGTAAAAAAGAACGAACTCTTCAAACGAAACCAAAATCATTGAGTTTGTTTTACACCAATGAATTTGACATTTTCCGGAACACTCCCTTTATAGTAATCTACCACTCTTCTTTGAAAAAGGTCATTTTGTTTCATTAAAAAGATGTGAGAAAATTTTTACTTATAAGAATACAAAATATAAAGGATTGTTATTCAGACAACGTATATACCAGAGAAATAACGTCAGTTTAGAAATCGGCTGAGCCAGGGTTATATATACACTCGCGCAATTAAGGGTGAAATTAACTATAAGTGACAGAAGATATCCATCATCCACTGAGCAGATTTTTGAATTCTAATAAGATACACTAATAATTTATAGAGATGTTGAATAATACTTCGCAGAAATCGATAAGGTTGTGGAGGAAACCAAGTAACGGAGATGTGGAAAAGTAATTGTTGGATGTGCAAAGTAATGCAGCAATCAGCAAACCATGAGACAGAACACACTCATGTTGTTGGAGCACTACATTTTATGGCAATATATTGAGCACAATATGGACCACTCGGCTATATCAGTAACCACATTAACATTCTCACTGTTTCATATCAGTAGGTGACCATTCATACAATTTCACCTTTCTATGTGGTTTTTCAGATAAGAGGAATGTCTACAAAACGGTCCTTACTTCTTTTAACATTGAGTTAAAGCCACAGGTGTTCCCATTACCAATGAATCAACGATTATCTTTAATGATAACTCTAGCCTTTGTGTACAACACCATGATTCTAAGATATGAATCTGAAGACATAATAGCAAGGTACTGCTGAGTTATTTCACTACATCATTATACTAATCAAACAATCATAATCATGACTTGGAGTGGTAGTGCATTTTACTCTCGCATTCCACTAGCGAATAACCGAACTGCCACAGACTCCAATACAGCTACGAAGTAAAAAGTCCATTATTATGAACCAATAATTTCATACAATCGCTTGCGAACAGTCATAATTCCAAAACTCAAATGTCTAAACACACATGACGAGTGATTTTTAAGGCTTCTTTATCTATCAGATTGAATTGCTATGTTGGCCTGCATTTTCAAACAATGTGTCACCATTTGAAACTGGGCCGGAATACACTACTCATTATTACCTAAAATCAACTTTAGAAATATGTGGAAGCTGCACATTTAGACTGTTATAACTCTAACTCTATATACTTTCTCTGGTTGGCAGTATACTTATAATAATTGACTGAGAAAATAATAATATAATTAATAAAATGATGAAAATAAAATAACCTTAAAGGTTTGGTTTGTCTCAACGGTCATTTTTTGCACACGAGGGCTAATTATACCGGGACCCACGGTTTAAAGTGGATTCCGAACCCACGAACTGTTATATATATATATATATATATATATATATATATATATATATATATATATATATATATATATATATATATATATATATATATATATATATATATATATATATATATTATATATATATATATATATATATATATATATATATATATATATATATATATATATATATATATATATATATATATATATATATATATATATATATATATATATATATATATATATATAACATAAATCGTTTTTAATGTACTTCAAATTTTTCTGACAGTATTCTTAGTAGTTTTATAATCTCTTTAATAATTTTATTATTTTCACAAATTTTGTTATTTTTATGTTTTTTAGCATTATTTGATAGTAAAGTACTATAAATTATAGCAGGATTTTATTTCCTTATTTAGCTTGAGAAAATAGACATTTCTGTTTGCATCGCTTTAGAATATTAATCAGTGACATTTTAAGTTTATATATACAAAATACGAAATATATTATAAATATTTTAATTATAGAAAACATTTTTTGCATTTTACTACAAGCACGCATTGTATTCCATATCCGATTCACTTAATTGATTAATTGATTCTATTTGTAATTTAATTGATTCATTATAAATTTGCATATGATAGTTGAACTAAGCATAACTACAATATGTTATATTTGCGTGTTATTATACAAACGCATGGTAATATTATTAACTAAGATTGATTCAATTATTAAGAGCTGTAATTAAATTAATGTTTATAGCAATGAAGCTGGATGAAATGTGTGTAATGATATTAAGAGTAAATTTTGATCGCTTTCATAGAAATATTTTCAATCAAATATAAACCTGAATTTTAGTTGAGTTACCTGAATTTATTTATGGGTTTATTAAACTCATTTGTAAAACTAAACGTAAATATTTATTTAAATTTTTGAAATAATATTAACATGAGTTAACAAAATGTTACGACGATATAAAATATTTTTCAATTTACATTTTTTTGAACTGTAACCTAGAACAAATTGATAGAAAAACTATATCAAGTAAACTTAAATATTTAAGTAAATCTTTTATAAAATGTTAAAAAAAATGCAGAATTTAAGAGTACATATAAGATGATTTTAAAATGTATTAATCACCTCAATTTAGAATTTTAAGTTAAATTTAAGGATATTTAATATTTTATCATTTATAATAAATAAGGTTGATGCATGTGAAATAGAATATTGACTCCTTATCTTGTCTTCGATGAAAATTTTATTTCATAAATTCTTATTTAGAATTTCTGTAATTTTATTAACCTATTGATTTATGGAGTAAAGCATTTATAAATATAAAAATATACAAATAAATAACAAAATAAAGGTTACGCTAAGCTAAAATACTTATTTAGTACAAAAAAATTTTTAAACTTTTCTATCGAAGTAGTTAAAAAAAATAATTCTTTTTCTCTCTTTTTTTGCTTAATGTATTTTTAATTGTTTAGTACAAAAATATTCTGCAATTACTGTACTCTGACTGAAACTAAAAAAGAAAACATATATACAATATTATTTATTATCAATAATGTCTCATTACTTTATATCTGCATTTTAAAAATTCTGACCAATCTAAATAATTGATATTCAATTCTAATTAAAATAAAACATTAATAAGAATAATTACAATATCAAAGCTTATGCACACTTTCAAAATATACAGATTTATTACAAACATATAAATTTTGATTGCATAATTTGATGTCTAAATGCCCTGTTTATTAGTATCATGTGAATAATATAAACAATTGATTATAAAAATTAGAATTACATTAACTTATTTCACATTAATTAAAAAATATATGGTTAAATATAAATATATGTATTTTATTATTATGTGCCAAAAAGTTAGTATAACAATTTCTCTGTTTTATATTTTAAAAATAAATATACTAATCATCTTATAAATATTTCAATTGCCGGCAATCCAGACACTCAGAGTTTTTACTTAAAATTTGTTTTAAATTTCCTCGCAAGAAACGTACGGTCTAATCAGTTAAATAAACATTTTGCTCTCCTCAATAATCATTCCATCTTACACACAATTTATTGGATCATACGGAGAAAGCAATTTTGACTTTTGTCCAGTCATGTATGCTAATTTATCGCCATTAGTTTGATTTATACTTATGAAGTTAAATTGCGGATAATTACTTAAAATGCATGATTCATGAAAATGTCAAAATGCCTGTTTTGATTTGTAAATAAGGTTTCAATGAGAGGAAGTTTGAATTTTCTACATCAACAATGTAATTACTTTAACGTAAGAAATATAGAGATTTAAATATTTTATTATTGAATCATTAGTTTATATAAAATAAAATGAAACAACTAATCAGGCGTCACTTTAATGTTACTCACCTTTAACGTTTTCTTAATGCATTGCAATAATCATATTTCCCTCATTCTTATTGGCCTTAAAATTTCAATTTATTTGATTTGAAATTAAGTTTTGCAGCAATCGCTCCAGATTAGGGAAATGATAATTCACTGTTATAAAATCAGACTATCAGAAATATTTGAGTAAAATAAAGGCATTTACTCCGTTATTTTAAAAACCAATGTGTTATATAGCAACTCTAATCCAGAATGGTGCGTATTTTAAAATTATTGATATTTCTTATGGCAAATTTATTGAAGTATTCACATGGAGAAATCTGATCAATAATTCATATATATATATTTCCTTTTTAAGGAATATATAAATAAAAAATAGGTTCAGAAATAAACTTGTTTACATGAGAAACTGAGTTACTATTTTATTGTCATTGTATTGAGTAATTTACATAACTATTTATAATTTATATTTTTTATATAATATTCAATAATTAGTCAGTTTGAATTTATTATTTTCTTTTATTATTGTCGTCATTTGTAAAAGAAATGAACATATTCTAGTGATAAATTTAATTTTCTATTTTGAAATTTAATTTCTAAATATAGAAGTTCTAATATTTAGTTTATTTCATTTCTCTTTTATATAATGAAAATGCTTTTTCGTATGTTTATGCACATTTTTGTATTTATTTATTTGAATACAATTATTATATTTTTCTTATCTTCTAATAATAATATCAAATAACTGAATAGAGTATGTTTTGTATCTCATGCCCAATACTTTTCATAAAAAGGCTTAGATAAAAACTTTCTCTTACGAAAATTAAAATTAGATTAAAAGAAACAAATAAAATCATTTCTCTTATTTACACAAATCCCATGATGAAGTCAATGATTTCTTTCAACGTAAATATTAAAGTAATTAATAAATTTTCATGGCATTAAATTTAACCATTATTACACTATATTATAGTTCAAATTGTGCACATCTCAGTTTTCAAACTAAGAATATAATTTATGTTTTTTTATAAATAATTTTTTTCTTATCAATTTATACTTGAATAATTTGACTAATTATGGTATTGAAGATATTGTTTCTATACCAAATCGAAGTTGTTAGTTATTATGGAATCCGCAGTATTCAAGATTTATTGTTTTAGATGTTTTTTTATTCCCGATAAATTATATTTATGTTGATTTCATCATTTCTTTATCTCATAATTTAATATTATTTTAATACCTAAATTATATCATTTTTATTTTAAGAAAATAAATTAAATCTTAATTTTTTGCATTAAATTATTTTAATGAATTTTCTTTAAGTTAAGAACATTATAGAAAACATAAATATGATAAAGCTATATTCTTACATCATTTTTATGTATATTATATGTACTATAAGGATAGTTCATAAATTGCAAAAATATTAATACAATATTTAAATGCAGTATTTTAACTACAGTATTGAGAGTATCATCATAAAAAGTTTTCATTACAAATTCGTTCTTTTATTTCAATCATATATTGTTTATAACAAACAATAGGATAAGTATAATAATAATTTCATACAAAAAAAGACTGAATATAAATGATTCAGATTCAAACAAAATAGCGATTCATTCATATTAAATATAATACAATAACAAATCTTCGGTTCCAAATCTTAAAAAGCAAAAAAATAAAATTAATTTCTCTTTCTCTGTTTCAAATATACGGAACTTAAAGAAGAAAATTTATTATATTTATAAGTAAAATATTTAATTTTTTATAATACCTACTTTATACAGTTATTTCATGCAGCAATTTATTACCTAGAGTCAAAATTTTGTTACACACACACACACACACACACACACACACACACACACACACACACACACACACACACACACACACACACACATATATATATATATATATATATATATATATATGTATATATATATATATATATATATATATATATATATATATATATATATATTTATATATATTATATATATATATATATATATATATATATATATATATATATATATATATATATATATATATATATATATATATATATATTTTATATTTATCTATATTAAAATCTATTTCTTAAATATATGGAACTTCTATATGTAAACAATTTAAATATTCATATTTATATTATGGTAAATTTTGAAATGCCAAAAATAAATTTAACCCATAATGTCTGCACTTTTCAAATTAATCAGTATTTTATTTATTTTTTTAAATGGACACTTAGTTCTAAAATCACAAATAATCACTTCTGATCTGCTATACAAATAAACTAAAAAGATATACAACTATTTAGATTTTACAGTGTTTAATTTCAAAAAGTTGAATTTAAAAAAATACGAAACATATTTTTCATAACTAAAGCTTTAATTAATAAATCTAATAGATAGTTTCCTTATTAAAGGAATATTATCAAATAAGATTATGTTTATTATGATTTGCTTGTGTAAGTAATACGAAGATGATTTGCAAATTTATTGGGAAATCGCAAAGTTAATTAGCATTCATGTTTAAATTTTAGAATTGGATTATGTCCGAAAGAAATGGAAGAATAAGACTTTTTACCCTCCATCAAGAAATTGGCAAAATCTTGTTTAGAATGTAACACGTTCTCACATGTTCATCAAAAGAAATATTGTTATATGAAAAGTTTAAGATCTATAATCTGACATCATCTAAGTGTATGAATTTTTTTCCATTAGATTTTTGATGCTTTTAAAGCTCTTAATATCTTAATTTTCATCATTGTAGTCTTATGTTTATAAAATTATTTTCCTAAAATGGAAAATCCATTTGCTTCAAAATTTACTTTATTTTATAAGTCATTTAAGTTTTACATTGTGTAATAATACAAAGTAAAAACTTTAATTTCCCATTTTACAATAATTCCTTTTAATAAGATTACATTATATTGAGTAGAATCTGTTATTATTTCATTGTAATTATATTAAAATATTATAACTTATAGCAATCCAAAAGTTTAAAGAACCTTTAAAATTTTAATGATAAATTCCTATTAATCTAGATTATTCATTTAAGTTTGTACTTTCCATGTACTTGCAAATAATATCTTATAATAAAAGACACACTTAGATCTATTTTTAGTTCCCAGATCTTGTGAAGGAAAAAATGCTATAGCAGCTAATGATAAAAAAATCTCAATTTCAAAGGGACATTCTTCAGGAAAAAGGAAGTATGTAAATTTAAATATGACTTTTCACTGTTCCTTTTGTAATACATGATTAATATGTAGTTTTAAAATGTTCAATTTTTGTGAAGAAAAATCTGGAAAAGGATAATCTCCTTGAGGAATTCCTCAAACACTTAAGTGAAACGGCTAAGATTGACTTTAATTGTTTTAACTATATAAAAGATTTGGAAGTGATCCTCACAGAATTTTGGAGAAATATTACTTTCACGCCAAAACTAGAGAAAAATAATGATTCTGCTATATAGTTGTAGACCTATAACGCTAACAATACAAGAAAAGTGGGAATGAATTTTGATAAATTGATTAAATTATTACATAAAGATTTATAATTTATTTATCCCACAAAGCATGCTTATATCTATAAAACTTAATTAAAATGATAAAGTAACTCTATTTATTCAGTAAATGAAAGTTGCACTGTAAATATGAAGACTGTTGTGTTTGCTTAATTTAAGAGTACATGTAATTCCCTTTGGAAGTTCTTAGAGTTAAAATTTCCTTTTACTTCAAATACGCTAAGTAGGATTTGATTTTCCTTGACCAAAATATATGTAACATTAAATACAAAATTGAATTTTTTAAAAAAAATTAAATTATCCTCTTTTCGCTGAGAGACTAGTGAGAGGCAATATTCACTTAAATTTCTATATCTTATCTGAATTTTCTATATCACACATCTATCTTATTTTTATTTCATTTCTTAATAAATTTTTAGAATTATGAATTACTAAAAAATTAGCAAAATGGTTAAATGTAATAAAATAGTTATGTAATCATTTTCCTTAATAGACGAAAACATTTTCCCAAAATGGAATACCATATTCAAAGATATTTTCAGCAATAAAAATAACTATTATTAGTATGTGTGTATAAAAATTGCTTTGGAAGCAATACTTTAAATTAATACCCAAATGATCTTCAATAGAGTTGAATTATTTGAAGTGCTTTATTGCCACATTATCCTCAATCCATTTTTAATATTTCCCACAAACATTTTATAACTCCCTTTTATGACATAAGACTTGACTGGGAAACAGCGTGAAATAATTCCAAATTATGTGCTAATAACTAAGAATTCTACAGAAAAAAGTTTTAAGTTCATCAAGAGGCAAAGGAAATCGTATTTGTTAATGTATTGTTTTCGACAATAAATAAATATGCCTTTAAGCTGAGAACTACAATATTGCATGAAATATTATCATACTTGAAAATACATTTTTGTATAATCATCAAAGAGAAACTTAAATACCTAAGAGTAATTTGTATAAAGAGCATTACTTGACATACAGAAATCTTTGAAATTCCAGATACACTGCAATTATTAATAAAATCAAGAAATGGCATATAACTATATCTCTTCATGGCAAATTTGGATTTAATTTAATTCAAATCAATTAATTTATTTCACCTACTGCAGAAAATAGCATCATTTTGAAAACTGTTGATATAAAATGTATTAAAAATGAGTAGTTATACATTAATATAGATGGATTAAACACATTTTATGAAATAGAAATATTTGAACAGGTGTTTTCTGTGAAGTATTTTTCTTTTATACTTTTTCTTTGTACCTTTTAGAAATAATGTTGGTCTTTATGATAAAGTCAAGGTGAATCACTACACTCTATGAAAATAATTAACCATTTCTAAAAAGAGTAAAATATTTTTTTTTATTTTAAATTTACAGATTTACTGAGGGATATTCAGTCCATCATGTTTAGTCACCATGCCTCATTAAAATAATTTATATATTTGTTGATGACGTTGGAATTATTATAAAAAGCATGGTTTAAAGTATATTATTTTCAATGGCATAGATCAGTGTATTTTCTGCTTCAATATAGAGATTTTTTAAAAGATAACACAAAAAAGCTATTTATTTGTATTTAAACTATTTGTGATAAAAAAAATTACAGTCGAACTCACAGGATGAAATCTGGTGTAAAATGAAAACACCAAATATGAAAAAATATGCTCTTCATAAATACATTTTCAACCAAAAGAAGAGTTAGTGATTTATTTTCACATGTTTATCAGCCAATGATTGTCCTGTTGATCATTTATGTAATATCTGTTTTTTAAAAGATCATTTTCTTTTTATTAAAAAACAGCTATGAACAAAAAGCGCGTTTACGCATTTTCGGAGCTCTCTGAGAAGAATATCTTTAGATTAGGACAGATGAGAAAAAGCGCATTTGCATCTCTTTTGAGATTTCTAAAAAGCACTCTTTTAGATAGTGATCGGTGAGAAGTATCTTGAGATGATGAAAGTTAACTATTCCTTACTGTAGGTAAATCCAAAGAAATATGGAAACGATACGATAATATTGGGAAAGTGTATTAAATGCAAATATTTCAAAAAAAGAATTGTGTTTTGTATGGTATTTTAATATGAATAACCTATCATTAATAAAAGCAGCTAGATTTCACAGTACTTTTATTTATATAAATGGCGTTTCTATTTGCGAAAGTGTCCTTTTACAACAGAATAAATGATAACGTTCACTTGTTATTCACACATTTATTTTTATACCTATAGAGTTTGAAAAAAAAGTAGCTATTTAGTGCTAATGGTACTCAATAAAAATGTAAATGTAAGCAAATTTAAAGAAAAGATCACAAAAATTACAAGTGAATTCTTATGGAGGCTGTAGAGCACTTATGATGTACTTATATAACTTTGCTGTTATATACGATTCAATAAATAAAGTGTTTTGAAATAGTTGAACTCGCATTAAAAGTGCATAAAATTGAAATATTTGAAATATTGATATTCACAATTACAAATATTTAATGATTGAAACTATAGTTTCTTTTGAACTGTGAATGATGACAAAATCAGTCGAAATTGAATACGTTTCAGCATACCTGCCGGCACAACTAGAATAATTGAGCCCCAGAATTGAGATAAGTACATGGATTGATGGTGAAGTGATGCTGCTGGGTGTAATTCCAACAAAAGGAGAATCAAACAGATAGATAATCAATACTTGACCTGCTACTCCAAAAAGTACTATTTTACTTTGAGGACACTGCGATTACAATCTATTTTTCTAGACTCCTTTAGTGAACAAAACGGATAATCGTTGAGTTGAGATTCAAATTCATTACGTTCCCACAAGGAGAAAGACGCCTTAACCAATCAGACTACCAGCCTAATATAAAGTAACCTCAAACAACAAATGTAATCACTAATTTTTTGGTTATAAATACTGAAGGTAGTCTTTGTAATTACAACAAAGGGAAAATAAAGGAAATAGAGGATCAATAATTGCATTGACATTGCAAGAGGCACTATTTTACTTTGAGGACACATAAACTACGACCTATTGTTCCAGTTGCTTTCAGTGAACCAGACGGACAGTTGGCTGAGTGGAGATTCAAACTCACTATACTCCCACAATGAGAGTAACTTTTATTAATCAGACTACCAACCTCATAAATAAAAAAACGAGCAGTTAATGTAGCCATAAATTTTGGTTATAGTGACTAAAACTCACTTCGGGGCAAAGAACAAATCTGAAATTGGTTAATATTCTGATGAATGTTTTGTGAAGCTTTTTCAAATAAACAAATATTTTTTCCCAAATTACTTAGTTTTTATTTTTTTTTAAGAATACGATAATACGTGTTTTATCTCTTTCCATAAAATAACTTAGCACTGTAATGACAATATAATTTATTTCGTTAAAGGAAAAATTATTTTATAAACAAGCACATTAATCTAAATATTTGTATGATCAAATAAGAAATAAAACATAATTGGGGAGCAATATGCTTCACATTTATAACAACATTTCATATTTTGTGCCAGTATATGATTACAGTTTTTAGGCAGGGCGAGAAATAATAATTAAATTATAATATATATATATATATATATATATATATATATATATATATATATATATATATATATATATATATATATATATATATATATATATATATATATATATATATATATATATATATTATAATTTAATTATTATTTCTCGCCCTGCCTAAAAACTGTAATCATATACTGGCACAAAATATGAAATGTTGTTATAAATGTGAAGCATATTGCTCCGCAATTATGATTTATTTCTTATTTGATCATACAAATATATATATAGACAATATATATATATATACAAATATATATATATATATATATATATATATATATATATATAGACGTAAATAATACTTAAATAGCAATATATTCATCTCTGAAAATTGGCATTTAAAATTAATGTTTTTATGGGATTCAAAGCCATCAAATTGAAAATTATAGGCACGTTGTCTCAAATTAAAAGCTTTACTTCATTTTTTTTTTTACTTTTTGTTACAGTTTTTCTTGTTTCAAAAAAATATTTCTCTAAACACGATACGCAAGTATATTTATAAAAAGAATTCAGAGAATTATTATTTTTTTATAATGGAGAGAATTATAACAAACTTATTTATTTTAATAGTATGTTTATTATGATGTGTCAGCTTTTATATTTATACCTTCAAATTTGGTCAAAGTAAATTTTTTGCCATGCTCAACTCAAATTTAAAGCATGTTCTAATTGATTGAATTTTGCTTGTAATTATACGATAGCTTCCAGTAGCAAATGAAAATAATGTTCTGAAAGTATAATGAATAGCTTATAATTTATTATCAGATTTTAATACACTCATAATTTAAGATCAGATTTGTAATAAAATTGAAATTAAACACACTTAATTTAAATTAATAATTATTCCCTTTGAAAATTTCCATGTAAATTATTATTACTGTAGAAGGTTGTAAGCTATTAATGTATTAGAGATCACTAAAAGAAGTATAATTGTTTGGGTTATAAGGTATCAAAATAATAGCGATTAAAAAATCTGTTAAGATATTTCCTAGTTATTAAATAAAGTTTTATGACCCATTAAATAATATAAATATGAAATAATTTGATTAAAAACTAATATAGTGAGAAACAGCATTTAAGTTTAAAACCATATTTTCAGAAATGCAAAATACTTTATTACTAATTTCATTTTCATCCATGATTAACTACCTATGCATTAACTAATTTTAAAAATAGAATATTTTAAAATATTCTCTTTATATGATTCTAAAATTTATATTCTACAAATCTATTTCTTGAATAATATCTGTGTGTTTTTTTTCAGATACATTTGTCATAAAAATTAAGCATAGCGTTGTAAAGAATGATCAGAAAAATATTTTTGAAGAACTTTAGTATTAAAGATTCCACATTAAAAATAACAATTTTTTTCTTAAAATTAATTTACACTTTTTTGTGCTTTGAAAAAAGAATTTCCTAGCGTTACTTTAGTTTGGGAAATATGTGAAGAAAAAGAAATGAAATGTATTACTCATAATGGAATTTTATTCTTCAACTCACCAACGTTTTCATTTTTTAATTTCCTAAATGTTTTCTTTTATACTTGAAAGAAATGAGATTCTGTTTTATATGAATCTACAGTTACAATATCACACTGGACATCATTTTTTGTAAATTCTAATGGAAAAAAATGCAATTTTTAAAAGTAATTAACATTTTTTTCAATAGACAAACTGCCAATAGTTAATAACTAATTTTAAAGACATTTTTGGAGGACAGTAATTTTGAGTTTTAAGTCTCTGTATAAGCACATTGTAGTAAAACTGAGTTTGTTAACACAAAATGCTTTGCTCTCTTATTTGTTGTAAAATTCTTCTGCTTTTAGAAAACAGAATAAATTATAAAGGAGTTTTATTCTATACATCTAATTACTTATGAAATATTATTATCATGCTTCAAAAATTATAAGACAAGCAATCATGATCAAAAAATAATTATACCAGAAAATGAAATAACCCTAACTATTTTTACTGGGAAACAGATAAAATAAAACCACTATATCTTATATGCTTGAATTATTGGTTAATAATAATATTATATGCGTGGTAGTCATTGTAATTTTAAAATAAATAAAAGCCGAATTTGAATTATAAGCGCAAAATTTTAAGCTTATTATTCGATGCAATTAAATAAGAAATAATTTTTATCGTTTTATCTTGTTTTCAGAAATATTATAAACAAATAATATGAAATATTTAGATACCAACTTCAATTAAAGAAAATGTGAATGTGAATGAAGAATACGATAATACGTGTTTTATCTTTTGCCATAAAATAACTTAGCACTGTAATTACAATAAAATTTATTTCGTTTAAGGAAAAATTATTTTATAAACCAGCACATTAATCTAAATATTTGTATGATTAAATAAGTAAAAATTGGGGAGCAAAATACTTCACAATTATAACATTATTTCATATTTTTGTGCCAGTATATGATTACAGTCTTTTAGATAGGGCGAGAAATAATAATTAAATTATATATATATATATATATATATATATATATATATATATATATATATATATATATATATATATATATATATATATATGTGTGTGTGTGTGTGTGTGTGTGTGTGTGTGTGTGTGTGTGTGTGTGTGTGTGTGTGTGTGTGTGTGTGTGTGTGTGTGTGTGTATATGCCAATAAAAATACTTTAATTTTATGTTATTAATATTAAAATCAGAACTTTAAATATCAAATGTAAGCGTGCTCTTAGTATAAGCTTCAGTAATTTTTATTTTAATATTTTGAGTTTTAAATTATAAAAAGAGCATTCTTTAATCAGTTATACAGTTGCTACTATTAAAAATAATATTTTATGTGAGTGATCAATACATTAAATCATGTCTAAAATAATTAATTAATTAATGTATTTTAAATAATTACATGTATAACTCTATTTTAAATAATTTTCTGTGACTCATATATAACATATTAAATTACATAAGATAATTATAATATAGCATTTGTATTAAATATAATGTATATGAATTTCCACAAAACTACAAATGTACAGCAACTTGTTTCTTTTTAATTTAAAAATTAAACATTTTGCTGCTCAAAATTGTAGGATGTATATGGTTTCTTAACATGTTCCTAAACATCTATATTTTTCGTGCCCAGTCAGTGGTTAAGAGTTAGTTTCTACAATCCTTAACCAGATAGTCTAATATATAATTCAAATTATAAAATTGCAACAAGCAAATCATTAGAGTACCTCAAAATATTCCTGTAAAAAGCATTGTTTTATATACTTTGCTATATGCAGCATTACCTTTGGAACATAAATGAAGAGAATATGAGAAAGTTTAAGCATGTGAAAAATACGACATCTATTTTTAACATTGACACAACTTTAAAGTTATAAATCTATAAATAATCTTCCAAATATTAAGCAATTCCATCTCTATTTCCTCAACAAAAGTGTCAACTGCCATATGAAACTTATTTTCTTCCGATGAGTCCTTTCCGTATAAAATCATCAACGAACTGCAATCATTGCTTTAGATGTAAAAAAGTAATATTAATATAATGTCTAATAACAAAACGGATAAAAACTCCATACTATATTTTAAAAAAACATGGAATAGTCTAATTATTAATTATAATGCGCGTTTTGAAAAAAATAATTTTATGAAAACTATTTTATAGTTTAGAATTAAAGATACAATAATTAGATAAAAATGCATTTATATGAAATCATTTTGAGCTTAAAACTCTGTATATTAGAAACGTGATTAGATATGCTTAAAAAATCTGATTAAAATACTTAAAATATTCATGAATTATTTAAAATTCATCTTTTATTATTGGAAAAGTTTTAATCTAAAACCTTCATTATTTTGGGTTTAAAAATATTAAATTCAAAATTTTAAACACAAGAGAACAGTTGTTTCAACTTAAATTTGACTGAAATCAAATATAAAATAATATTTATATTAATGAAGTTTAGATTAATTTGTAATATCTAAGTTTAGATTAATTGCGTTATTAGAGAGAAGAACGTATTTCTAAATCATAAAATGATTTTTACCAATTTTTGTTTCAAACGATGTGTTTTAATAAAATAATTTTCTTCTCTCTATAACACATTATAACAACTAAACCGAGAAAGTTGGGTTATTTTGCCCCAGTAACCGTGGGAGATCTTTCCTGTAACAAAATCTGTATATTTAATATAAATACTAATATAAATACAGGTTGGCAAGTGTACATATTCATATTTTGTGATGATATTAGCAATATCTCGCGTTCTAGTTAAAATGTGTAATTATCTTTCCACTATCTATTGATATGAGTACAGTACCATAAAACTATTAAATCTCAAAGGAAGAATATAGATTTAAATAAAAAAAGCAAAACCATTTGATTTTATAGAAAAAAATATTCGCTACATTTATATGATGTATGCCTTTAATCAATTACACTTTCTATTTAATACAAATTATCTAAAAAATTATCTTTTAAATAAACCTAATAACATCCTAGAAAATTTTGTTATATTTGCTTTATATTTATGAAAACATAAATTTATTGTATTAAAAGTATTTTTAATTAAAGTAGATTTAGTTTATTTTTTATCAAAAATTTAGAAAAAAATTAGAAAGGTAAAAATTTTGTTAACTACATTTAAAATTCCTATTTTAGTTCAACTATATATTTAAAAATATTATGATAGTAATATTATTATTCTTTTTATAATTTAATTCTTATTTCAATGTTTGTTGTTGTTTTCCTATGACACTTGGACAAACCAAGCTCGCTTTTGCCTTTGGCAGTGCGAATTAAGTCAAAAGGGAGTGTCTTTGGTTTGGATCAGAGCACCACGAAGGTGAAAGTATGACTTTGCTCTTTTTAAGGTGCCTCGTAATTTTGAACCACGGTCAGGTGACGAGGCCACACCTGAGCTGGCACCCTCATCTCCACATCCACGCCACACCAGCGGAAAGACTTTGGACGTCACAGATTAACGCGGACACGTCCCCAAACCACGGAGCTCCCGCAACTCAGTGAAGGAGAGTATACCGTGGTCACCCTCCCAACCACTGCCCGCAACAAATGATGCTTCACTTTGCTGAACTTATGGGAAGCGGCGTGAAGCCACTGAGCCACTGGAGCTCTAACTATTTCAATGCAATATCTTTTATTAATTATTATTTATCTAATGAACAAATATCATTTTGTTTCCTTTTATGAAATATTTCTTGTAAAATAATTCATATGCAGTTCTTATTTTTATTATATGTATGAACAACTATTCTTTTGAGATTAATATATAAGATTTAAAGATTACGCTTTCATAAATATGTATCAAAAATATTTCTTTTAAATAAAAAAAGCACAATTTAACGTGTTATTTGATTTAGAGTTTTTGAATTATAATGCATTTCTTTACTTGCAAATCAAATAATATTTTTTTTAAATGTTGAAACTTCAGACAGAAAATATTATTCAAAGAATGACTATATTAAAAATCATTATTTAAACAATTTATTAATAAATTAATCACTATTTTTTATCGTTGATGAATGAATTAGTGATCAATAATAGATTTCTCAAAAATTATTAACTGTACATATATTTAATATGATTACACGCAATATAGGGTACACATTATGTAAAATTTTACCTATGAAAATTTGTAAATTTCCGTATTTATATTTCTATATGAATTCATGGAAATATAAATATAGGAATTTTCATATATGTAAATTCCTATATTTATATTTATAAATATACCATACAATTATATATATATATATATATATATATATATATATATACAGGGTGATTATAAAAAAACTTTGCCAACATCTGCACTTCTAGCGTCCATTCTATTTAACCGTTCAAGATGATGTTTCAAATATAGTTCTTTTGAGATATGCGCTCGAGATTCTGTGAATGGCAACACAGTGGCCCTCGCGGTTACAGTTATAGTGACAGAAACTCGAAATTTTCGAATGGCAACGTCTACTTTTTACCATCGCAAAATGTTCAGCACATGCGAAAACCCTAAATAGCGTTGAAACGGTACCGATATGTCTAAAAACGGACGTGTTCTGCAAACACAAAAAAGAGTTCTGAAAACCGGCCAATAAAACACGATCTGGGCGCACGCAATAAATTTGCATGTGACAGAGTCAAGAAACCAATCACAGAACGCCGGTCGCAAGATATTCAGCGTAGGAAACCTATAAAATACCAAGCGGGTATGCGAAGTCGTCATTCGGGAACTCGCACATGCCGACGATATGAGTCTTCCTAGGAAAGTTCGCAGTGAATTGATCAAACTCTATTAACAAAATGGGATGAACGCTGCGGAAGCCTTGCGTGTGTATCGCCGCAATCATCGACAACGACGCGGCCCATGTACTCTGCAAGCTCTGCGTGATTTAGTGCGGAAATTCGAAGATACAGGCTGCACCGGTGACAAACAGCGCTCCGGACGGCCAACTGTTTCTGAGGACGTTGTCATGGAAGTGCACCATACAGTGACTGCAGGACACACAGAAACCGCAAAAGGCATAGCGCGCGTGTTGGATATTCCGAACTCAACGGTCCGCAAGCTCTTGCGCTCGGTACTTCACATGTTTCCCTATCGGTTCCAGCGCGTCCAGATGTTGGAGCCGGGTGACCCACAACAACGTCTGGACTTCGCAAATGCATATTTGTTACGATATGATGCGGATAACGACTGGCCACTTCGCATACTATGGACGGACGAGGCGCATTTCACCTTAAATGGCAGCATTAACACAAAGAATTGTGTGCACTGGGGAGACGAATCCTCATGCTGTGGAGCCAGTACCATTATTTGACGCCAAAGTGACTGCGTGGTGCGGCATTACAGCTACATTTGTTCTGGGCCCGTTCTTCTTTGAGGAAACGACCCCGACTGGCCCTGCAACATGTTCTGTAACGGGCCCTCGGTATGCAGCCATGCTGAAAAATTATGTCTTACCGGAGTTGCGTCGGCTGAATGCACTCAATGACATTGTTCGGATGCAAGATGGCGCACCTCCACATATAGCGAGGTCAGTTAAAAGGCTCCTGGATCAGCATTTTGGTGATCGCATCATCTCACGCTATTATCCTTTTCCGTGGCCTGCGCGATCCCCAGATCTGACGCCTATGGATTTCTGGTTTTGGGGCTATCTCAAATCCAGAGTTTATCTGCGCAATCCTCAAACATTGTCGGACTTAAAGGATTCTATACGGCGTGAGATTGGAAACATCCCTCGTGCCATGTTGCGTGCAGCGACATTGTCCACCGTCTCCCGCATGCAATGCGTAATTGCCTGTGATGGCACTCATGTGGAAAATGTTTGAAATTAACAAAGATTTTTTTCTCTATGTGTTCTCATCATTGAGCAGTGTCTTGTCTCTGTCGTATGCATTATTCCTCCGTGCGCCTTGAAGAACTGTTTGTATGTGTATAACACGTCGGTTTTAGGACATATCGGTACCGTTTCAACGCTATTTAGGGTTTTCGCATGTGCTGAACATTTTGCGATGGTAAAAAGTAGGCGTTGCCATTCGAAAATTTCGAGTTTCTGTCACTATAACTGTAACCGCGAGGGCCACTGTGTTGCCATTCACAGAATCTCGAGCGCATATCTCAAAAGAACTATATTTGAAGTATCATCTTGATCGGTTAAATAGAATGGACGCTAGAAGTGCAGATGTTGGCAAAGTTTTTTTATAATCACCCTGTATATATATATATATATATATATATATATATATATATATATATATATATATATATATATATATATATATATATATATATATATATATATATATATGTGTGTGTGTGTGTGTGTGTGTGTGTGTGTGTGTGTGTGTGTGTGTGTGTGTGTGTGTGTGTGTGTGTGTGTGTGTGTGTGTGTGTGTGTGTGTGTGTGTGTGTTTTATGTAATCATGAATGAGAAATTTCAAGATCACTATTTTATTTTACTTAATATTAGGCAGAATAAATGCTTAGCATTAATATTTCAAATGAAGTAAGAAATGAAGACAAATATTTTTAAAAGAATTTATTGAAAAATAGTTTTTAGTTCAATAAATAAAGTTTTTAATTTTTCAAAAATAGTTATTTTCTATTTAATTTACAAATTTACCGATTATTATTTTAATTTTAAAATTTATTAATGTTTGCGTTGACAAGAATTTTCATGAAAATATATCAAGATACTATTTAAACTTTGGAAGAAATTTGCTAGAATTTTCAGTAATATTGTAAAATAAAGTATGACACTTTTATTTTTAAAGAGAATTATTTTCATAAAAAATTTGTTGAAATTGAAAATTGAAATTTGTAATCAATAATATTTTTTTGAGCTTTGTATGTGTATAAAATACTTGGATAATTGAATTGAGATATAAAGAGTCGTTTCTTCTATTTTTTCGTAAATTGATTTATTTTCATGCGATTTATGTTAGTATAAGGATACAATATTTTTAAACATGATATTTTTCATTTTTTTATTAAGGAAAACACATAAACTAGGTGAACCCAAATGATTTGCTTATTGGTAATTATAAAATCTTTTGTATGAAAGAAAATACCTACTAAGAATATATCAAAAAACATAAAATTTGTCTAGTTTAAGACAGTATATTAAAACTGAAATCCATAATAATACACAGAAACAAATTTATTTTAATACACTGTCTTTAATAAACAGGAAATTCATATTCATTTTAAATTTATATTAACTCTAATAAATGTTCTATCTAAATAAGTTAAAACTGAGTTGAAATTTCTTTTATTATTAATTAATCTTGTAAAAAATTAAAAAACCCTATTATGTGCAATTAAATTTAAATAGAATGTGATATACTTTAAATTATAGTCTTTCAATTTTTTTTGAAAATATCTTATTAACGCGTTTTTAAATATAAATCATAAGTGGTTATATAATTGTAAAAAATATTTGTCTACCATAGAATAGTTTTATTCACACGCTAAATAACCATTTAATAATAACTATTTATGTTTGCTAAATAATTTTAATTGGTTTTAATGGTTTATAATTTTTTTATTAACTACAACACATAGACTAACTAATAATTAACATTTATACCAAAATGAATTGTCGATAATTCTCGCAACTATAAGTATGGAAAACAAAATTTGTTTAAATTTATTTCTGATATTTCCTGATTTAAATTTAGATTAAAATATTTGTATTCATAAGAGGTAACTAGAAATTTATATTTTCAGAATACCACAAATTATAAATATATAGATAAAGTATTTTATAATGAACTGATATAGCATTATAATTTTTCTATAGATAACAGGCACTTCTTTAAAGATAGCGTTAAATAAATACTTTAAATTCTTGATGGTTTGAGTTCTTATGCACAATCATTTTACGAAAAATCATATAGAATATCATAGGAATATATCCCAATGTGCAAGTCTAGTACTATAACATGCAGAGTCACCTTTAGAAAATAATAATATTCTCAGCCTTTTGGATCATAATGGGTATTATTTCATCATATTAAGAACTTTTAAGTGGTTTGATAATTGTGATAAAATACTAACGATGCTGTAGTTGAAAATTTTTATCATATGTTCAGTGATTTCTATTAATTCTATCCAAAGAGACAGTGATTTCCTGCCCTTCATTGCTAAATAGTTCCTTAGTATCTGGAAAATAGATTCCTGAAAGTAATTTCTAATTTGAACCATCTTCCCAGTTTAGATGTCGTCAACATCCTTGTGACCAGTTCTTTTAGCTATGAAATCTATCTTTTCACAGAATTTTCTCCAGAAGACTTGATTACATATCCTAATGTTTTTGTTATAATTGTTTAAAACTTTCATTTATTCTATTTATTTATCTTATTATTACTATTAATAATTTTTTTCATTTAACATTTTTTCTTTTCTTTATTACAAAAACGTTTCCTGACACATATTTATTTAATAACTAAAAATGTGCAATGCAAAATTAAAAATTTTAAACAGAAATATTTCAATATATATATATACATATATATATATATATATATATATATATATATATATATATATATATATATATATATATATATATATATATATATATATATATATATATATATATATGTATGTATGGTATGTATGTATGTATGTATATATATATATATATATATATATATATATATATATATATCTAAATTGAAGTTTAAATAAAAGATACATTTCAAAATCATGTTTAAAATGTGACATCAGTATAGATTTGTTTTTTTTTTGATGTATTCTGGAAACCCATTTCATTCGCTGTTTCATTTTTTAAATTTAATTCCTTAGTGAATTCTTAAAATATGGAATGAGCTTTGAGTGCATAAAAATTCAAAGGAAATTATATAATAAGAAATGAAGTTATAAATAAATTCATAAATCCTAAGTAAATAATTTATATGGTAAGTAAATTTAAAAAAAAATTGTATCTAGTATTTTAATATGTATCGTGTATTTTTTGTATAGTTATTGTAAAACCAATATCTGATTTAATTTTTAAGCGAAAATATTTATAACTTTCAGTGCTTGAAACATTAAATAAAATTTGAGCCAATATTACCTATAAAATGCAGAATTTTTACTAATAAAAGAACAATTTCTTAATTCAGGACCTTTTTGTACTCTCATAATACCCATAAAAACATTTGGATTACTCATTACTTTCACATAAATCTTAATATGAATAGTTTATAGACTTAAATTCATATAGCTGTAATCATTATTTATGTATTAATAACATATTAAGTTGCATGATTTCCAGAAACACATATTATCTAAAAATATACGAATGTATGACCAGCATATTTAACGAAAATATAGGATATCTGGAAACACGTTGAGAACGTGTTTATTTTTCAGCTAAACTATTATCTTCAGCATGCATACGTGCGTGTGTATGTGTGATAAAAAGAAAGTAACTTCAAATTACATTATATTAGCCAATAAATTCAGTGACTAATGATATTTAATAAAGTTATTAATATAAAAATTACCAAGATTGAATTTTAAAACTTCTGAGCAGTAGCATTGAACAACTTTTGCTTTTTATAAATTTAATTGAAATTAATCATTTTATTGTAACGTAAGACATAGATATATTACATTATATCAAGATAATTAATTTCCTTACTAACAAATTTTATTTTACATTTGAGTGCACTTTCTTTTGTTTTATGTCCTAAAAGTTACAAGTCATGTTAATCTAGATACTAGATACAAGTTTTTGAATATTCTAAATGGAAATCACAAAAATTCCTTTGAAAAACGTTTTTGTGTCCCGAATTTCTTCAAAATTTTCATAAAGATTTTCAATTGTAATCAGTTCAAGTTAATGATTCTTCTAATCCATTATTTAAACTTTCTTTGCTAAAAGCCGATTTTTCATCATTTAATGGCATGCCTGCCATCCTTATATTATTGAAATAATTCTCCAAAAAGATATTTCAAGAGTAGTATAGCATATCTAACTATTTCCAAACAAAATGAGTTCAGTAAATTTGTTTGGAAAATTTGTCTCATAAATTCTATGGTTACCATCAGAGTTTTAATAATTAATCTGAAAATAAAAAATAAAGATTCTCTATATTTTGCCCTGATGTAAATTTTTTCATGGAACAATGTCCATAATGCCAACGCCCTTAAATATTTTAGGTTGTTCTTAATCAAATGAGAGATATAGCATGCATATTTTAAATTTAATCATGTTTCCAAAATGCTAAGAAATTGCTCTACGCGTTAGTAAATTAAAATTTTGCATTAACCAATTAATTACTTGATATCACTGTGTCAAATTAAACATTTGGAAAAATATTCAAAGAAAGTTTGTGACATGGAATCATTCAAAATGTCTATTTTTTTCCGTATTTTCCATTAGAATAGTTAAAAACCGTTAGACTTACCTTAAAAATTTTGATAATCTCCAAAACAAATGAATATCAAATAATGTAACTAAATTATGTTAAATATTTTAAACACTAGACTCAATAAAATTTTCAACATCAAAATCTTATTTGTTTCAAGACTTATTCATTTAACTTTCCAAATTTACATCTGTTGCTTTTTAAAGGAGCAATTTTCAATCATATTTTTGGTATGTATGAATAACTATAAGCCTTACTCATTTTAAATGAATAATAAATATTTGCGAAGAAAGTATGTTGGAACCGATATATATATATATATATATATATATATATATATATATATATATATATATATATATATATATATATATATATATATATATATATATTCTAAGAGCTGTTATCATTTTTGTACGCATTTTTATAGATATATCAAACAAATATATCTAGAAAAACTTATGTATTTTCTGTAGCTTATTTCTATAGGAAAATTAGAATAAATATTAAGTCGTGTTATTTAATTAATGTGTTGTATATCTAATATTTTTTAACATCCACTTCTCCACGTTACGCGCTGCTGACTAAATATTGATGCTGAATATATTAAATTTTACATTAAACATATCTCATATACTATATACATATCTATATATAGAGAAATTATTTAGACTCTATTATCCATTGTATTATTTTACTTTTTCTTGCATTACGTGATACATATGTGCCATAATTAATAACATAAGAAACTGTGACAAATTATACCTTTTGCGATATACCTGAATAGAAAAACTAAGAATAAAATGTATTCCAATACTTCATTTTGCAGTTATACTTGTTTCTAAAATCTTGTATCTGTGAAGCTATGATGTCACCAAGATTTTGTCCTTAATAATTTTGCAAATAAAACTTTTCGGCAAAGTGAAACCATAAGCTTTGGAAATATCTTCAATTTCACGACAGAGCGTTTTAGAAGATGTATCAGTTAAGGTAGAATGATGAATGTTTACTTTTATAGGTCTACTAATTTGAAAACCAAGACAAGTATGAATAAAAAAAAATCCAGAAGAATACAGTACTCTGTAACAGCAATGTGTAAATCATACGAGAAGGAATGAGCTAGGTTATTGATTTTTGATTTAAAACGAGATTATTGGGAAGAGACATTAAGGTATTTTAATACAAAATCTTACTTATTCATTTCCAGTATTTTTGCATTCTAATAAAACTGCAGTTGTTTTGTTTAAATAAAATATTTATAGCATGAATAATTGATATGTATACTTAGTTCAAAAGTAATGTCACCCAGTATTAGAGTATGACTGCAGTAGCAATTAATTTTATTAGTATAAATGGATTTGAATTTAAGTAACAGCTTTATGATAGAAAACATTTGTTATATAGCTTTTTAATGTAACAAATTATCACCTGAATACTTATTGAAAAACAAGAAAGAAATATATCAGAAATTTGTGTGTAGTGTTTCCTCATAATACTTCCAAATAATTCTACCATATGTAAGTTTTGCAAGACATCTAAGCTTTTATTTTGATTAATAAAAAGTAACTCTTTAATGAAATCAAAACGGATTTGAATTGCTTAGTATTTTCAACCATTAACATATCTTATAAAAGGTACAGTTATGGGTTAATATGAGTTATTTAATGGAGAGAATATGAAGATTTTACATTATTTTTAGAGAGAAAAACGTTTGACAAAATCATACATTTTGTTTACTTTATCTTAGAATATCACAATAGCAGTTTACCAGAATATCACATTGCTATAATAGTATTAGAATGTAAATTAATTTAATTCAATTAAGATATATTTTAATATTGTACACATGTTTGTTGTGCTGTTGAGATACATAATTTTGTAAAAAGGGTCCCTCAAAGGTCAGTAGTATAAGTGAAAGTGAGAATTCCTCATGTATCTTCTGAAAAACAGCTTTTCCCTATTTGAAAACTGCTTAAAAATGCACTTGATTTTGATGTGAGTTTGAATGACTTCCAAATCTTATATGAAATATTAAAAACTCTTAAAACTACATACACGATTGTTAAGATCTTGAATTCTAATATCGATCTTTTACCAGGAGAATTCTATTAGGTAAAAGGTTAAACAGTATTATTATAGCTGATACTGTTATGTTGTAAACATTAAAAAATACTTTACTTATAGGAAGATGAATTGGAAAAAAATACTTGTTATCGAAGATAGTTTGTTTAATTTCAGAAGATAAAACCATTAGAATAGCTTTCTGCGTTATTTTGATTGAATATTTGTATTATTTTCTTAACATGTTGGCATTATCTAATTCCTATTACCACATTTTCTTCAGAGTTATTTCAAAAAGACACAAAAAACAGTTTGAAAGAAAACAATGAATGCTTCTTAAAAACGAGAAACTTGGTTTAAAAGGACGACTGTATAAAATGAAACAAATACATAAAAGTGGTCATAGTAGTGATAGCATAAGAATGCTTATTTTTATTCTATTCTCAATTAGCTGTGAATTACTATTCCTTTATGAAAATCGAAAAATATACCCAAACTAATAATGAGACCTTAGATTAAGTAATTTATGTATAGAATTGAATGAAATTATTTCTGTTTTCAATACATCTTATTACAATATATTTGCTGAAAGTGTCATGAACTTCGAAATTTGTTGTTGTTGTTGTTGCTTATCCTCCATGTCTGACGGAGTCAGACTAGATCCACGAGTTCGTTGACTGTATGGAAGTTGAAGATTAAAAGAGGATTGCTAAAGAGATCCTCCCTAGAGAGACCCATGCAATCCAAAAGATGCTCAGGAGAAGTCTGATGATTTTGGCACTTGGTGCAGGTGACGAAAGTTTTCCTGCCCTCGTTGAAAGTGAGGCACTTAATATGACCGCTAGCAAGTCTTGAGAGAACAGTCCGGGTACGTCTGTCACACGGGAGGTCAAGGGACAAACCCGGTTTTGATCCCTTGTACCAATTATGGGTGGGGGGTGTTTTCCACTCCTCCGAGATTTTTGATTTTTCCCGGGAGTATAACTCCAGAAAAGTAAGTGTGGAAGAGGGAGTATTTGAAATCCTGCAACCCTCCTTAGCAAGATTATCGGCCATTTCATTCCCGTGGAGATTCAAGAAGATCTTCGTATTCTTCGTTGAAATTTGAAATTTTACATATTGTCGTGTCAAATTTTAAACAAATAATGCTCCGTGCCTTTTCTTCTCTTGCTTCAGGTATCACCTACGTTTGAGCCAGCTTTTCCTTGAGAAGAATTTTAGTTTTCTTTTATCCTATTTTTACATAAATTATGATGTAAAACGTGAAACTAACGAAAATTGTAACTACGAAAACATATTTCTGTGAAGTTGGTTATTTTTCTAGAAAATTTAAGTGGAATTTTAACAAAATGACTTACATTCTACAGAAAATTTTATTGCATTAATCTTAATTTAATCGCTTTAAAATAATATGTTTTAACTAAACAAACCCTAAAATACGATTTAGTTGCTAAGAAAATATGTTATGAATGTAAATCAACATTGTATTTTATCAAATGTTTCTTAAAATTTCCTTTTAATATAGCTGTAAATAAAGCATTTATTCACATATATTAAAAATTGTGCTTCTATTCATAGATAATAGCATTTAAAATATGTAGGCTAAATTTCATACACATATCTTCATTACTATTCAGGATATCGTGATAATGTGATGTGGGGTTGGAGATTTCGTAAATAACAAAGTTCTGAGAAAAATCGCCTTTAAAGTTAAAGTTTCATATGAAATAGAGATTATATTGCGGTTTCTTTCTGAAAGTATAAACGAAACAACGGTCTCATACTAATTTAAAATAAAATGCATTTAAAATTATAGAAAATTAAAATATCACATTTTTAATATGTCTGCTTTGAAAATACAACTTCCTGTTTCATTTTTTAAAAACAAATGAACTTGTTTAAAATTTCTGATATTTAACTTCTATTTGACATACAGATAAACGAAAATCTGTTTAGGAAATTGCAAAGTTTTGAGTAGAAAATTTAAAAATAAAAGAAAACTGACACAGGTAGTCCAAACTCAAATTTTCAATGGAAATGGGTATCTTAAACATCATTTTTTTTCAAACAATTCTTGAAATTTTACAAATACTGAAACAATAACATTATTTATGGCATATAAAATCAAATTAAAGCTGGTTGACAGTTTTGACAGTAGTTACGAAATTCACATTCATAATTATGTTAGAATAAATTTAAGTGATTTTCAGAATTACATTTTAAAATAATTTTCATGAGTTTTAAAGTAAACAGGATCATCTGAATTGTTTTATAACTGTTAAAACAAATTCTTTAATTCACATGATAAAGTATATCAGCTGGACAAATATTATTATCATCAAATGTGTGAAACATTCTGTATGTAAAAGAGGTTGATATTTGTTATTTTACATCGAATATGATAATTTAATAAATCTAAAAGATTAACAAATTCCTTCGATGAAAACAGACTTATCAATTAGTTATTTTGAGACTGAGAAATTTTTCTTTGTAAGAAAAAATGCTCCATCATAGCGATTATTTTTCTGTTGTGTGTGAATATAATTTTAAAGATTAAACCATTGAGACGTTCATGAAATGATACACAACGAATAAAATTATTTTTTGTGATAATATGTTATCATCTGGAAAGAGTAAAATGACATTTAATTTAGTTTTCAATCCTAAAAGTTGAAAATATTATATTTAAAATATTTTTAGAATTTAGCATGTTTGACGTGTCGAAATTCTTCAATGTCTTTAGAATTAGAGCTATTGCAAAAAATTTAATACTTAATTCAGAATGTTGTCTAAGAAGTAAAGTACACCTTACCTACAAAAATTGAGTTGAGTTTAATTTTTTTGAAAAGTAAGAATTGCTTTATACTTCATACAAACATATTTTTTTCCATTAATATAAATACACATTGCTGACAAAATTTAATCTTTGAAAAATATTTTTTGTATTTATATAAAATAAATATCATTACATATTTGTGTGGAAAGCTAATTTATTTTTTTAAATATCTTACAAAAATTTGTTTCGATATTGACAGTTAATTAACTATTCACAATTCATGCAATTGTAACCTTTGTTTTCCTTGTATAACCTATGTTTCTATCTGCTAACAACTATGTAAATCTATAATATTATTAACAAAAATCTATGGGGAAATATATTTATATTCATGCAATTACTTATTTATTTACAATTCATGTTATCATATATCTTGTTTGCTTGAACTAAATATTTTCTCAAACGAATAATCTGCAGAAAAATACACTGAAAAATGACGTAGAATTTTACTACTTAGAAAGTTTGAAGGACGTCATTGAATATACATTTGATGAATATTTCAATAAGAGAAATGGGCTATGAATAACAACAGGAAATTTAAATTTATATATTCAGTAGTAATTAGAGATGTACGTGAGATTTGTTAACATTTGTGCTACAGCTCAGTAATTGAGCTAAAACTCAGTAAATCTTTCCTTTGTTTATTTAAGAGAATGATTTTATTACTTATGCTGTCTTAATTAAGTGTTCATTTACAAGTAACGGGAGAAGATTTGTTACCTTAATTATTCAAAATGTCTTTGTTTCACAAAAATTCTAATGAGATATTTCAACGAGAAACGCGCAATTATAATAACAATTATGAATGTAAGTTTGTTGCAGATGTTTGCTTAACAGTGTGTAAAAATACACAGATATTTCAGTAATGCTTAATTAATGAGAAAATGTTTGAATTAATACTCTCAAATATTTTTTTGGACTTTAAGGGAATGCAAATTGTTTATTTATGTTATAATTATATTATTTTATAAATCAGATATTTAAATATTTAATTAGGTATTTATTAGATATTATATAAATACATTTTTGTAGAATAATTTCAGGATAAATTATTCTCAACGAATGCAATTACAATATTTTTATTCCATAATTGTGTGAAAACATGATTTTTAAAAAAATTTCTAAAATTTCTATCTATTATTAACCATTTAAATATAACCCTATAATGTATAATACAATGATCTTTCGAAATTTCTTTCAATTTAAACTAGTAATTAATTATTTATAATTCCTGAAATTATATTCCTTGTTTGCTTAAAATAAAGTTAATATACATGAACAATCTAATGAAGTTAAAGTTATATAGAATTTGATAAACACACACACACACACACACACACACACACACACACACACACACACACACACACACACACACACACACACACACACACACACACACACACACACACACACACACACACACACACACACACACACACACACACACACACTATATATATATATATATATATATATATATATATATATATATATATATATATGTATATATATATATATAAATATATTGATCTAACTGAATGAAGTTAAAATGAGGTTTGGAAGTCATTTGAAACATAATTTTATCAAGAATATAATGACATTTTAAAGTTTAACTGAAAGATTAATTTTATCAAAATTTGACTACTATTATTTTTTATTTCAACAAGTAGTTGAATTATTTTAATAAGAAAAATATTGAAGAATTACTATTTAGTTATAGAAACAAATGTGTTCGAATATTGTTAGACATAAAAATAAATTATAAGTTTTTTGGAAAAATAATATTTTCTTTCTAATTTCCTATTTCAGAATCATTTAATGATCAATGAATCTCGTGCATTAAAAAACGTGTTCTTGAAATTACTACTAATTAGAACTTGCAATGTTTAATATTCTTATCATGCTGGAATATCATCATACAGATGTATTCTTTGATGCTTCTAAATATCTTTTCAGTATAAAATTGATTCAATCAAATATTGCAAAATTAAGTCGGGCTAAGAAAACAAATCGGTTGGTATTTTTGATAAATTTATAAGGATATTTGCCCAATTTGTTTTAATCACCAATGGCGTTGTTGACCAAGAAACATCTCTGTACAATACGTATAACATTAGCGCAGATAATTAGGAAATCAGTCTACAAGAGTTGTTTTATCATATATTTGATATTTTAAGCCAGTTGGTATCCATTATTTATTAGACTTAACTATAAGGACCACACTTACCACTGGGCTCATATATTGAAATTAACAAAGACAGCATACTAAAATCTCAACATACTACACTGCTGGACAATTGCTAAGGACGGATAACTCTATCATACATAGCACCCATAAAATGATGGGAAGCAAAATGTGAAAAATTAGAATAAGTGTGGGATATAGTAAGAAGAAGTATGTGTATGCAAATTTTTTTCCACGTCTGTTCATCACTTGATAGCGTTCATAAGAGCTTTAAAGGTTTTGACGCGTGTGGACAGTTGCTGTTTCAAGTCAAAGTCTTACAGGAAAGATTTAATAGACGAACTTGAAATTTTTGGCTTGTCTTCCCGCCCATTGAAAATGTGTGGGATGCTTTGGGGAGGCAAGTTGCTGGTCGAACCTATCCTCAAACAAACAAGAACACCCTCATCCGTGCACTCCCAGAGCAATGGGATAAATTGCCTCAACAGCTGCTGGATAATCTTGTGCAAAGTATGATACGACGTGTGGAATGTTGCATCACACTCCACGGTGGACATATCCCGTACTGATACCTTTCTTCAAGGTGCCTGCTGACTTTTAGATGCATATTTCCATTTTTCGGTAGGCAGCATCAAATGAACATTTTTTTTCTTTCAGATGTTTCACAGCTTTTGTACTTTCCAGAACAATACATATTCTTTATAATATCTGAACAGTGGGGCAACTGTATTTTATCCTACTAGGCCTCATATATCGCTTAATGTTATGCTACATTGCAATTTTTGATCCGTCCTTAGCAATTGTTCAGCAGTGTATAATCATATGCCGTAACATACTATAATCTCAACATAAACTTAACATACAACTATACCTCTGTAAAAATATTTGGTTTAATATCATTCTCAAATAAACTAAAAGTATTTCGAAAAATATAATTTACGATAAGTATTTTATGTAGTTATGTATTACATTATTTAAGTATTTTATGTAATATATGTAATTTTTAAGAGAATACTAACGGCTCCTTCTTATTTATATAAATTGAAAGAATTAAATGATTTAATATGTTGTGGTTGTCACTAATGACACTTGGACAAGCCAACCTCGCTAAGCCTTTGGCTATGCGAATTTAAGTCAATTGGGAGCGTCTTTCGTTTTAATCAGAGCACCATGAAGATGAAAGTACGACTTTGCTCTACACACATGACATAGGTACCCGTTTATAGGGTAGGCAACCATTCACACCTCATTCATACAAGGAAAGGACAAAGACAGGATAGATAGAGAGAAAAAGTATATCCATGCACGAACCGGGATTCGAACCCAAGACCTCCTTATCCGCAGTCAGGCACGCTGACCACTAGACAATTTAGGCGGCATGATTTAATATAATATATATGAACACACTCGTCTTCCTTCATAAACACTAGTATAAATATTTGTAGATATACTTATAGGGAGATATACAAATTCCTTTATTCACGTTTCAAGGTAATTGACATGAAAAGTTTGTATTTTAAATATTGTTTTATTAGATGTTAAATGATGACTCTTATTTAACTTTATTGAATAAAATCTTTTAAAATTAAAACTGAATATTAATTAAAAACTTTAAATAAAAATTCAAAAATTAAAAATAAAAATATTATAGATTTTTTATTCTGAATATTTCAAAATACATAATCTTAGATTTCTTCTTTAAAAAACCTTGTTTAAAATATATCCATAAAATAAAATCTGTAAGTAGTACATTTTTATAAGAAATCTATAAATATTTCAAATATCCGTATATATAAAATGTAAGTATGTGGTGTTTATGGATATTTAAATAAGGTTTTATAAAGAAAATATTTAAGATTATAGTTTTTAACATACATATTTCTTATATCATTGAGTAAATACATTTGCAGTAGAATTTACTTAACAACTTTCAATGATTATAATTGTCTGTGAACTGATAATACTTACGATATCACATTTCAAAATTCACTTTCCATTCTAATTGGAAAGTAATAGATATTCAGATTGTTAAATAAATTTTAAATATTTTCTACAATAAATTTTAAAATTCAATTAGTTAGTTCTTCTAAATAAACATACTAACTTTATATTAATGAGAAAAACAGGGGTATATTGAATAAATGTCATTAAAACCCATTTAATAAAATGCATAAGGTAGAGTAAGTGATAAATGTTGCATTTAATTTTTTTAAACATGGAAGAAACTCTAAAAAACGCTATTTAGCGAATGAGTAAAAATTTCTAAAAGTGTGACTTTTTAATATTTTTTATTATTATTTGCATTTTTACAAACAAATAAGCTAATATATTAGAAGTTTTTCTAATTTTAGTATGAATAAAGATTATAAATTTTAAATTTAATAATTACAGATTGTAGATTAAGATATAGATTAATAGCAAAAAATACAGACATATATATATAAATATATAATATCGCATTGTAAGTAATAACATTTTCAAGTATGCTCCAATTACTCTATTAAAATTTTTTTCATCAAATATAGTTTAAATATTTATGCATTGTGTGTTTTATTTTATTATACTTACATACACACATGTCCTTAGTTTGCAAACACAAATGACTTGCAAAAATAGTATTTATAAAGACATTAAGCTTTACAAATATAAACAAATAAAAATTCAAATAAATAATGCTGAAAATGGCTTATGGTGAATTTGTGAAACATAAATTTGTTATTTTTCTCCCAGTATTTCACAAACGAGGATTCATTTTAACAAAGTTTTAAAGTTAGTTTTTTCTTACCAAAATATAGATCTATTAACAAATCAGTTTATATATACTTTTACATTATTTTGCATAACATCTGAAAAAAATCTTAAAGTAAAGCTTACAAGAATATTCATTATAGTTTTTAAATTACTAAATATGGATGATAATATGTTATGACGAAACCTTAGCCTTTAATATTAAATTTGCATCAGCAAACCGTTTTAATATTTATTCATCATATGCATCCCTATTTTGAAGTATTTATCAAACGTACAATCAATAGCTAAAATATATTTTCCGTTTTAATTTATCTTTAAATTTTTTAAATTATTTATTTTTTAATAAATGAAGCAGTTAAAAGAGAAATATTTAAGTCCTCCATTAGAACTTCTGTTGTATTTTTATCGAGTTATATACATTTAAGAAGCAATTTTTTTAAAAATTATTAAAATAGTAAATATCAAAAATTGGATTGAGTACATTTGCAATAATACTTGCTAATGTGAAAGTGCATTTATTATATGAGAGTTTGTCTTAAATGTTTGACAATAATCGAGATTTTTGTTGATTAAATTACAGTTTATTCCAAATAAATGAGTACCAAACTGTATTTTTTTAAAACGTGTACAAATAGACGAAATCCTGTGAAAAATATAAATTTTAATAAATGTTGCAGAAAAATAGTTTTATAGAATTTTATTAAAATATTTTAAACATTCTATTTTTGAAATTGAAGAAAGAGATTCTTAAGAAATATAATGAGGTTTATTTTAAAACAAACTATTTTTGATCCAGTTAATGTAAAATACTTTTTCAAATAACTAATTGCAAGGCAAGTTATAAAGGTGTTTACATTCTTTTGGAATTCATTGAAGGAAATTCAGAGATATACAGAAAAGATCATGATATAGTATGAATCTTTTTATGTAACTGTATGTTAAAGTAGTCAGCTAGAAATCTACTAACATATGAAATGTATACGTTTATCTGAAGATTTTGTAAGACAATGACTTTAGTTTAATAAATAATTTAGGACAGCTGTTACCTATGCAATCTATGCAAATACTTTTGTGACCGAGTTTTAATTTAATTCAAAGAAATACTAAACTCTAACTAGAAATCTAAAGATTTATACTAAACTCAGTGGTTAAGTATAAATTTCCTTCTCGTTTTTTCTGTGTTTTTATTCTATTTGAAATATTGCTAAAAATTTTCATAAGAAATTAAATTGATAATATTATTAACGTTTGTTTCAACTTAAGCACTTACATACCCACAAATATTTTGCATTCTTAAATTTTTGAAAATATTGAGTTTTATAAAGTTTTAATCAAAATAAATTATTAATAGTGTGTATATTTACATGTTATAATTGAAGATATGATGAGTTCTATCCCAACTAATAAAATAATTGAAAAAGTTAAGATTCGCAATATTTTTTGAAAGAATAATATTTTTGTTAATGATATGATTATACTGAAAATATGTGAAAAAAATTTTCAATTAAGATAACAGATTTGTTATGCATCAATTTCCTTATATGTTTACATTTAACTTTAAGAAAACAAATATTATCTTCTAGTAAACAACAATCTGAAGATTATGTATTTCAAATAAGAAATATAGTTTTACATGTTTATATTTGTAAATATTTGTCAGAAATTATTATTTACACTCATGTCCATTAATTAAGGATAATTCAGAAACACACATATTTTGAACTCAAAAATAAAAATTTCACATGTAGAATTATCACATACATCTTAAAGAATTATTTGCAAACTACAAGAAACCACCAGATGGCGTCGATAGTAAGTCACAATGACGAGAGTGTAAGAGAGAAGTATATAAGGAATGGTTGCAAGGAAGTAAAATTGTTCACAAGCGCTTTAAAATTGTTTCTGTACAACAATCACATAGTCATGGCAGATAAAAAGCATTTGGATGATGTGTTACGTTGTAGAATTATCGGCCGTCTGAAATGTGGACGTACCCAACTTGAAGACTCCGAGGAACTTGGAATCGCTCAGAATGTTATCTCCAGGCTTTGACGATGGTTCCAAGAGGATGGTAATATGAGTTGAGGTTACAGCACAAGTCGCCCCCCGAGTTACAACCCAAAATGAGGGCTGGTATTTGGCTATTACTGCCAAAAGAAACAGACGGAGCTAAGCATCAGACCTGTCTCGTCAGCTCTCTTCAGATACTGGCACGACAGTTTCAAGGCAGACCGTGTATAGACGCTGAGGTCCCATTGGTCTATATGCTTATAGCCCTGTCAGATATATTCAACTTACCGCAACTTGCTGTCACCTGCGGTTAGCCGGAAGTAGAAAGCATGCACTGTGGACACCGCAACAGTGCTCTTGTGTCATGTTTTCCGATGAGTCCAGACTTAGCTTTCAGTCTGATTCTCACCGGACTCTCATATGAAGAGGACCAGGTACCAATTAGTACCAAGAGAACACCATTGAACGACACCGTTATGGTGGTGCAGAATTGCTCGTTTAGGGAGAATTTATTCTGGGTTTTAGAACTAACCTGCATGTTCAAAATGTAATCATCACAGGTCACATATATCAGGATGTCATTCTGGAACAACATGTACGTTTGTTTCGGGGTGCCATAGGTACAGAATTTCTGTTTATGGATGAAAACGCCCGTCCTCACCATGCAAACAATGTTGACGAGTGCCTTCAATCGGAGGATATCACACGTATGGACTGGCCAACATACTCACCGGACTTAAATCTAATAGATCATGTGTGGTACATGCTTGGTCGAGGATATGCAGCCCGTCAACTCCCTCCAACATTTCTACCGGAACTTCGGAGAGCATTGCTTGATGAGTGGTGCAATATTCCCCAAGATCAGATTGATAATTTGATACAACCATGTATCAAAATATCTTTGTATCTTCTTTGCATCGTTTGAGGGGTATACTATGTATTAACATTTTTACCATGTTTTATTTGTTTTTGTTAATAGGTTCTTTTTTGAAATTTGCTCTAGGGAACAAAACACGCAATTTTTATCAATGATGTCAAACACATAGCATATTTTTTGCTCTTTACCTTTTGTTTAATATACATTACAAATAAGTCACGTTTGCTTTGCTTCTGTCTCTAATTTTGCCTGAACTTGCATTATCCTTCATTTATGGACACGTGTCTAATAAACCAAATTATCATGTATCAAGTACTTTGCACATAAGCACTTGAAATAAATTAAGAAAAATTTATTTCATTTGTCTTCTTATAAAGAACTATTTAGCAGTATGTATTTCAGACAGAAAATAATTTTTTTATTCAGGTTTTCCAAGTTCTTCATTAATTTTTTCTAGTTTATTTGTTGATCATTATTCTTAACTGTGTTAATTTTTCAAGTTTTTTTAGATAAATATATTAACATTTTATATTAAGAAAAACATGATAGGCGTATCGAATTAATATTGAGAAAATCACATTTTGTAACACAATAAATTTGTTGTCAAAATGAATATCATTGAATAAATAGACAACAAGTAACAGTTGTTGAAAAAGAAATGGAATAAAAAAACTCCACGAATGATAAAAATCCAGGATATGAAAAGTTTAACTAATTGAAACAACTGCGTAAGCAACTTTTAATATATTTTTGCTCGTATTAATTTAAATATTTTATTTTCATTTATTCTTGGACATAATGAATCTAATTCAAGGTTTGATTTATTGCACAACTTTATACATCTTCGTACTTCATTCAAGTGCAAAAATAGGAAAAGATGAACATTTTTTGAAATCTCAAAGGAACTTTAATTTAATATTTTCATTTTTCAATCTGTCTCTCTCTCTCTCTCTCACACACACACACACATATATATATATATATATATATATATATATATATATATATATATATATATATATATATATATATATATATATATATATATATATATATATATATATATATATATATATATATATATATATATATATATATATATATATATATATATATATATATATATATAGGCAAATATCGTATATTATTTAAATCATATCTATTAAACTACAATCTTATTAAAAGTATTAGCTTAGCTGAAAAAGATATGCATCCATAAATGTAATATAATATCTATTGAAGTTAATTCACTAGAAAAAAAATTGATTAGTTATTTATGGACTGCAAGTTGAGCTCAAAATTTACAGTAGGATAATATTTGCTCTGATTCATGGAAATATGCAGTCATTATTAAATTTTGAAAATTTCAAACTATAGAATATTGCAAACCTGTTAAATAAAATTTATATGGTGATTTCTTAAAAATAACACTATTCTTGCAATGAACTTAATTCTTTACATAATTTTTTGTATGATTTTTAAAAACATTTTATAGTAAATTATCACTTATAGAATGACACATTCACAAAACAAGTTTTAGCAGCTAAACGGGAGGTATGCACAGACCCTTAAGATAATTTAAATATAATTCACAATCACTCAGTGTAAACATTACTTGAAAACTTTACTGTCTAAATAATGTATAAAAAGAAAAATTAATTAAGTTTTTCATGATCTGTTATTATATTTTATTGAAAACATATTAAATATGAATAATATGATTCACTTTATGTTTCTAGTTTCATCATTTTTTGTGATATAAAAAACCAAAAATATGTTATGAATGACAAATACAAGATTAGAAAAAAACGTTAAGATAAAAATAAATAATTAATCACATTTCTATGAATGTCTTCGGAATGTAAGTAAAAGTTTCTGCTGAAAAAAAGTTATTTATTTCAATTAATTAAATTATTTGTTTTACTAAACTGGATACAGATTAGAAAGGAAAGTTGGAGATTTTCATTCCACGCACTTCAACATTAAAAAGAAAGGAAATATTTGCTTAGCTATTTATACACATACCCTGCATTTAAATTTATAGTTTTAAGAAAATAATAATACAATTAGAAAAAATGTAAAAAAAATGTTTTAAATATTTAAATATTTCACTACTTAATAACTTTTAATTATATTTACAGTTAATATCATTTTAATTGGCAGAATTAGTTTTTTCCATGTAATAGAAATTTTGAAGGAATTAGATAATACTGGATACTGTAGATTACTTTATTCTAAAGTAGTATATTCAATTTTGGGTAAGGATTTATTTTTAGAAGTATGCTAAAAGATTAGGAAAGTTAATTTTTAATATTAAATAGCAACAGAAAGCGATTGATTTAACAGTTGTTTTGAAGAATCAATGAGAATTACTTTGAACAAAACTGCTATGAACTATTTAAAAGAAACAATGCTTTATATATATCTCAGAGAAAAGGAGCTTTAGAAAATTCTTATGCATTGTATTTACAATTTGAAACATTTTCTTATCTTTACTTTTCGTATAAAAATTTGCACTCCTTTAATTATATTTTGTTTGCATTATTGATGCTGATTTAAAAGTTTGGAGGAAATTCTTTTGAAGTTTTGTTAAGCCTATAAATAAATCCTTTATTAAACAATAAAAATATTATAAATTATTAATTGTAATCAATCAAGGTATTTATAACAATTAAAAAAAGTTTTCTTCCATTTAAAATTTCAGTTCTAGTACAGAATGATGAGTTGTTATTGAAAAATATGTTACTAAATATGATACGAAATTTAGTAGTATAAAATTAAAAATAGGTAAAAAAATATTTTATAGAGTTCTTAAAATTTTATACAATATCTCAACAAATGAGTGAATAAATGTAAAAAAATTGAATGCAATGCATTATTTTCTAAAATAAATATTAAACTAATTAGTTAAAATACTTTGAATTTAGAAAATCAATACAAATTACACCTAAGTAAGTTTAAGTTTACTTTAAATGTAAATGTGTTTTACAAGCACCTTTATTAAAATGTTATTAAACCAGAGATCCTAACTGAAATATGTGTGAAATATATTGTCATTGAGATTTTTGAGAAAATATCCCCAAATATCTTTAGTTTCCATAAACAAATTTAAATTTATATTCCTTTTTCGATAGAAAAAAGTTGTGAAATGCTAATCAGAAAATCATTTATTTTAACACTCACAGAAACAAATCCAATTAAAGAAATAAAATTCAATATGAATATACCAAACATTCTGTTATCAATATAATATTGATGAGTAACATTTTATGAGGAATGAAAAATGTCTTATACAATCAAAATACATTTTACTTTTGTAATAAAATGTAAATTTCTGAAATTCATTTGCTTAATTTTACTTTCGTGTTTTTATTTTATAAAAAAAATGTATTTTAAATAAAACTCAATAAAAATAAATTAAGGTAAGAAAAAAAAAGAAAAGTATTTTCTAAACACAAGGAAAAGAAAACACTTTAGAATTTTTTATTCTATTAAAGAAATTAAAATATTCCTTCGGCGTTATATTTAAAATATAACTCTGTCTATTTAAATACTCTTCTCTATCACTTGTTCCTTAAAACAATTTCATATACTTAAAATAATGTTAATTGGTTTAAAATAAATGTTAATATTACGAATATGTTTTAATAAATCAGTTCACTTACCTGTATGAATGAAGATAAATATTTTTTCTAAGATATTAGTAATTCAGAGAAAAATTATTGTTTCAACAAAATTTCAGAAGAAATTAATGAAGAATTTAGAGTCAATCATCTTCTGGCATACAGCACATTAAAAAATATTAAATTATTGTATATATATATATATATATATATATATATATATATATATATATATATATATATATATATATATATATATATATATATATATATATATATATATATAAAGATGTTTAATATAATATAAGGAATAAAAATACTTTATTTGGGATTATAATCCAAATGTTTTGAAATATTATTTATCGATCAATAATAATATTTGAAATTGACACACGATTAATACATGTTCTACGAATAAAAGGTATCGTAATTAATTACTTATCAGCTAACTATTCATCAGGGATACAGCCAAACCCAAGGTTGATGATGTTTTTATTATTAAATATGGTGCAATAGAGAAACAGTTTTCATTTTGGATTAGTAAGACACTTTTCATTCTAGATGTAAGACAGGTTTAGTCATGGTTAATCGTACGAGGTATTTTATGTTTAACTCAAACAATGCACGTAATAATGAAAAGCTATGTTAATGACCAATATATACCATGATAGTCACTTCAAATCAAATTCTGTGATTTATCTTCGTAAATATGCGATTTTATTAATCTAGTAATAGTACGAACTATTTCATTAAGCAAGACAATTTCACTTAAAAATACGGTATTTTTGGCTAACTCAAACAATCACGTAATAATTAAAAACTATGTTATGAAACAATAACATATAGTCACTTCAAACAAATTTTGGTTTTCTTCAAAATCATTTAATTTTGTTTAAAAAGTTATCTGAGTGTAAAATGTGTGTTTTAATATCACAGTGTCTCAAATTAATGCTATTCAGCTTCTGTACAGAATGGATATAGGAATAAAAGTTTCCCATTTCGCTGATATTTTACAAACATTAAAAATTTTATGAATTTTGATATCACTAACGTAAATTTGTTATTGTTTAAATTGTATATCTATCACCGTAGAAATTAAAATGTTATAATTGTATTACTGACATTACAGTTGTGGAAATGTAGAAGTCATCGTTGACTTTCGTAATGTTTAAGTCGACCTTTTCTGAAAAAATACTTCAAGAACATTAATTTTTATGAATTACAATATTTCTATGAATGTCAAGCAAATAGTAACGGTTCCTATATTACTTTATGAAAATTCATTGTATTTCAAATATAATAAAATAGTATTATTCTTTATAATTTTTAAATTAACAATAGCATATGTGAAATGCATGTCTAGTAAAACATATTATATTTTCCCTTATTGTCAATAAATGAAAACATCATTTTATTATCACATTTACATACCAAATGAAAATACTTACTGCCAGTCTACAATCTTCTTGACATACAACAATAAGCTTTTTAAGATACAAGAATGATATTTAATTCAATTAGTTTAAATTAAATAAGTTCCCTAATCTTAAACTTAAATCATATAAGCTTTCAAATTTAAAAGGTTAAATGAAGAGAACTCATTTAAAAGCTTAAAGAACAAAAGTACTTAGAAAAAATTCAAAATACTTCTCATTTCACTAAGAAACATTATTTCTGAACATTTTGGATGTAATTAGAATAGTTGATAAGATGAACCAAGGTATGTTTACAGTGGTAGAAATCTAAATATACTTTGGTGTTAATTTTATCTCCCATGCGATACATTATTTATGCTTATTTATATTTTACCATAAAAGGACAAAGTGTTTGGTGTTAAATTAGAAAACATTTGAGCTATATATTTACACACATGATTTTTTTGCTTTTAAATGATGAAGATATTCAAAATGTTTTATTAAGAAAACTCTAAATAGGAGGTAAAAAATTTAGCCATCAAATTTTTGCAAAATGAATAAGTAGTTTCTCAGAAATCTTTTGAAATTATTAGATTAATGTGGTTTGTAAAATGATTATCCATTTCGAATAATACATTGCATTTACAAAGATATATGTAGCAATTTTGGCTTTAGTATGAGTTCCGGTTTTAGTTTAGTTAAACATTTTTTCAGGAATTATTTCCTAAAAATATCAATATCCTATTAAAAACTATATAAATTTGATACATTCCACGGGAATTGATTCTATATACTATCATTTAAAATTTATAGTTCATTTAGTTCTTTATATTAATGATGGTGGAAAGTTTTTCTCATAGTTTCTGTTGAAAAGGCAGCAAATTTCTAACAATATATGTCAGCTCGCTATACGTTATAGTTACACATATATATATATACATATATATATATATATATATATATATATATATATATATATATATATATACAAAAATCTCGTGTCACGATGTATGTTCGCGATGAACTCCGAAACTACTGAACGGATTTTGGTAAAACTTTGTAACCTTTTATTATATGGTTTAACTTAAAAAGATAGAATAGTTTTATCTTAAATATTGATCTCAATATTCATTATTGCAAATTAAATGTTTATTATACGACATTAGTGTTTATTTATCGGTTAGTTCTATAAATTCCTAATAGATGGCGGTTTAGCATCTAAGTTGCACAGGTATCCGGCAGATGGCGTCGTGTTTATATTTCTAGATTATACAATCTTCGAGAATTAACGTGCGCGCACGAGCGCGTGGTTGATTATGGAATTTACATATATTTTCATGATGTATTTGACCAATCATATCACGAACAGTTTGGGTTCACATATTTTTCATCTGAATTATATAGTATTTGTTTGATTCCAAGTCATTTTCGTTTATGTTCTCAACATAATCATACGTCATTTTCGTTCATATTCTCAACATAATCATACTATAACAATTTTTCGTGAATCATTTTCATAATTATACTTTGTATTGTGTTATTATTGTGCAGTGTTCAGTTTGAATATTTTTAATATTATAAATAATAAAATAAAGCTTTATTTATTACTGTTTTTCTCTATTAATTTTGATACCACCTCGAAAACATGTAAGTATTTCTTGATAGCCTTATATTATTTTATAATTTGATAATTATTAATTTTTTTATAATTTGATAATTATTAATTTTTTATAATTTGATAATTGTTAATTTATTCAGCCGTACATTTTGATCTAATTTATTTATTCAAATGATGAATTCTTTTAATTTTTTGTATTTCACTATAATGCCGCGGAAAAAATCTAACCTTAACATTCAGTATAGTAAAAATGTACATAGTATGCGTGCTAATAGAGCTCATGAATCGGAAGAACAAACTGCAGCAAGAAACGCTGCTCATTGAATCAGAACAGCAAAAATTCGCAGACAAGAGTCTCGAGAACAGCATTATGAACGTCTACGACAAAGTATATTGAGAACAAGATCGGTGCGAGAACGGCACATAGCCACATTTAGAGAACGCGACATAGAACGACAACAAACCAACCGTGCATTAACACGTGCACCATTCGTTCGCCTTGCGTTCGAATATGCACCAAACATCAATTACTCTGCACATCCTTAAATTATAATTGGTACAATGGATAAAATATGACAATATTGTCAAGCGTTAAAATTCCGCAATAAAACGACCGATATGTGTTGTGCATCTGGAAAAGTTGTACTGACACCTCTTCCTATTCCACCGGAAACATTAAAATCATTTCTTGCTCGCGAATCAGATGATTCAAAATTATTTTTACGTAAGATACGCAAATTCAAATCTTGCTTCCAAATGGCATCCTTTGGCGCAACTAAAATTTGAAATCTCATATCTGATGGAAATAATTTTAAAACTACATTCAAAATTCAAGGCCAAGTGTACCACAAGATTGGGTCATTAATGCCAATGCCTAAGGATGATCCAAAGTTTCTCCAAATTTATTTTAAGGGGAGTATTGAGGAACGCGTGACAACTCGGTGCCTGCATAATTTCATCGAACAAGCAGAAGAGAGAGAGAGAGAGAGCAATTGTGGAATCTTTGGAAAACTTTTTTAAAAATTATAATCAACTTATTCAATTATTTAAAAGAGTATCGCCTCAATTAAGAAATGATAATTATCAAATCGTCATCAACGCCGACAAAGTACCATCAGGAGAACACACTGGCAGGTTCAACGCGCCAACCGTAGATGAAGTTGCTGTTATTATGGTTGGTGATCCAGTTAACAACAGAGAACTCAAAATCATACATCGAGACAGCATTATTCATATAATTTCAGACCTTCATCGTTCGTATGACGCACTTCAGTATCTCCTAATATTCTGGCAAGGGCAGGATGAATATCACATCAACATCAAACAGCGTGATTCAATCACTGATACGTTTAACTATTTAATTCCTTATTTTGGTGATTTTAATTTCTTACTCTTAATTTTTCTAACCATTTAATAACTCATTTTTTTAGGTAATGAAATCAATAAAAAAGTTAGTTCAATGAACTACTACACGTATCGATTGATGATTAGACTTAATCAAGATAATTATATCCTTCGATATCGTCAACTATTCCATCAATACGTTGTGGATATGTTCGCTAAGATCGAAAGTGAATGTTTACGGTATATTAGATACAACCAGGCTAAATTAAGATCAGAGAAATGCATCCATTTACGAGATGCTATCATCGAAAACATCGATGAAAATTTAAACGCCAATAACATCGGAACTGCATGAATTTTACCTTCAAGCTACATCGGCAGTCCACGGAGCAAACAGAAATACATACAAATGCGATGACTTATGTACGTCATTACGGTTGACCTGATTTTTTTATTACATTTACATATAATCCAAATTGCGAAGAAATAAAGAGTTTCTTATCACCAGGCCAACAATCAATACATCGTCACGATATCGTTGCACGTGTGTTCAAACAAAAGTTAAAATCTTTAATTGATTTAATCGTAAAATATTTAGTTTTTGGTAACACGTTGCTGGCTGTATTCTATTGAGTGGCAAATGCGAGGTTTGCCTTATTCTTCTATTTTGGTTTGGCATGAAGATAAAATCCGTCCAGAAGAAATTGACCAAATAATTTCTGCCGAAATTCGGGATCCACTAACTGACTCAGAATTTTTTTATATTGTTACCAGTCACATGATTCACGGACCATGCGGTACTTTTAACATGACATCTCCATGCATGGAAGAAGGAAGGTGTGAGAAACGTTTCTCGAAACCATTTACCAATTATGCTATAACGGATATCGATGGTTATCCCTTGTATCGCCGCAGAGACCCTGAGAATGGTGGTCACACATTTACAATGCGAATGTCGAATTCTAAAAATGAAGTCTGAAATTGATAATCGGTGGGTAGTTCCATACTCACAATTGCTGCTAAAAGCGTATAAGGCTCATATTAATGTCGAGTTTTGCAGGTCCGTCAGTACATTTGTAAATATGTTAGCAAAGGTAGTGATTTGGCCGTATTTGAAGTACAAAATATAAACAAAAATTACGAAATAGCAAGATACCAGATGGGTAGATATATAAGCAGCAGCGATGCTATCTGGCGTATTTTCAGTTTTCCCATACACGAAAGAAAACCTTCTGTCTAGTATTTTGCAGTACATCTTGAAAACGGTCAACGAGTATATTTTACCGAAGAAATTATTCTCCAAAGAGCATTTGAGACACCGAAAACGACACTAACTGAATTCTTTACATTATGTCAAAAATCTGATGTATTCGGCCAATTCGCAAAAACATTATTATATACCGATGTTCCACGCTATTTTACATGGAATGAAATAATGAAAAAGTGGTAGCCACGTAAGCAAGGAAAACCACATCCATCGATCCCAGGCATATTTAAATCTAAGACATTAGGACGACTTTACACTGTACATCCTAAACAACGTGAATGCTTCTTTTTGCGTTTATTGCTGGTGAATATTCCCGGACCAGCATGTTTCAAATATTTGAGAACAGCGAACGGTCGAGTGTTCAATACATGTCAAGATGCATGTTGTGAGTTGCAACTACTGGAAGCAGATAATCATTGGGACTTGAAAACTTGCTGATGCAGCGTTGACATCCACACCGAATAATATTCGTCAACTGTTTGCAATAATTTTGACAACATAATTCCCAACACAATCATCCACTCTGTGGGAAAAATATAAGAATTATATGACTGAAGATATATTGCATCGAATTAGACGAATAAATCAATGTCCACATTTAGATTTCACACCAGAGATGTATAATGAAGCATTAGTGTTGATCGAAGATTTGTGTATTTTAATTTCAAATTTGCCACTTAGTCATTATGGAATGCCATCACCTGATCGCCCGGCTTCCGACTTAGTTAACACTGATTTGCAATGATAAAAACAGTACAATGACGTTGATTTAGCTACAATTATTGCGAATAATGAGCCATTACTGGCATTCGAACAAAAAATATTTATAATCGGATAATGCTGACCGTTGATGCTGACCAAGGTGGTTTTTTTCTTAGACGTACCAGGTGGAACCGGTAAGACATTCTTAATATCATTAATTCTTGCAAAGATACGATCCCAACAGAAAAGTGCTTTGGCAATTGCATCGTCAGGCATTGCTGCAACTTTGTTCGATGGTGGACGAACAGCATATTCAGCATTGAAGTTGCCATTAGACATTCATAACAAACCAAACGCATATGTGTAACATTAAAAAAGTGGAATGGCTACAGTATTGCAAAAGAGTGCAATTATAATTTGGGATGAGTGTACTATGACTCATAAACATTCACTTGAAGCATTTCATAGATCTATGCAAGATTTGAAAGGCAACAATAAACTTTCGGTGGTATTGTTTTACTACTGTATGGTGATTTCCGGCAGACTTTACCAGTTATTCCTCACTCTACTTTTACCGATTAGATTAATGCATGCTTAAAAACAATCGTTTTTATGGACAAGTGTTGAGACACTTCGATTGACTATGAATATGCGAGTACAATTGTAAAATGATCCATTGGCACAAGTATTTTCTAACCAATTGCTGGATATTGGAAATGGGGAAATTGAGTTGCATCAAAATACACAATACATAAAATTACCATATAATTTCTGCACTGTTGTTGAAACGAGAAATGAACTAATTGACAGTGTCTTTCGGGATATATTGAATAATTATTTCTATCACAATTGGCTCTGTAATCGTGCTATTTTGGCAGCAAGAAACGTTGATGTGAACAAAATTAACTTCCATATACAACAAATGTTGTCCGGTGATTTGATGTTTTTTTAAATCAATCGACACAGTTATTGATGAAAACAAAGCCGTAAGCTTTCCAACTGAATTTTTGAATTCTCTGGATATGCCAGGAATGCCACCACACAATATTCAATTGAAAATTGGTTCACAATTATTCTTCTACGTAATTTAAACCTACCTCAATTATGTAACGGTACACGTTTAATCATAAAAAATGACCGAAAATATTCTCGAAGCAACAATTTGTAGCCACGTATTTCCCTGACAGCGTCCGAATCTCCAATACCGTTTAAAAGGATCCAATTTCCGATTTGTTTAACTTTTGCGATGACCATAAATAAATTTTAAAGCCAAACAATTTCTATTTGCGGTTTGGATTTGGAAAATACATGTTTCTCACATGGACAGCTATATGTTGCCTGCTCATGTATAGGAAAACCATCAAATCTCTTCGTGTTAGCGAAAGACAGGTTAACCAGGTATGTTGTACACAAAGTAGTACTTAGATAATTTTTAGTTTTAACCCAGATAAGCCTACTGTCCTATATTTAGGACAGTAGAATATAGGACAGTAGGCTTATCTGGGTCAAGTCTCAGGCATTCATTTATAAAACCCATATTGACCTGTAATAAAGCCATTGATTCATGGGATTCCATTCACAAATTAACCCAGATAAGCCTACTGTCCTATATTCTACTGTCCTAAATATAGGACAGTAGGCTTATCTGGGTTAATAATATAAAACTGAAAAACTAATAGTTCGATGTCAATGTTATCTACCTCATTTATAGCAATTTATTTTTTATATGTTTTTAATTTATATAGTATATTTTGTAAGTAAGTCACTGATTACAAGCTATAATTTAATATAAGATGAATAAAATGTAAATTCAGAAAGTATATGTTAGTTTGAGCTTAATTTCAACATTTCGATACTTTACCTATTACTTTTCTTGGCGGACCAACTCAAGAGATTCTATATGATAAGATCTCCAGGCCCCGGAACTGGCGGCCCTCATACAGAAAACTTTCGGCACTATCTAGGACATGACAATAACAACAACAACCTATTACTTTTAAATTTTGGCGAAACGTTTTATTTTCAATCTCATATGAATGAATCTATTTTAAATTTTTTAGAAAATATTAATTTGATTGTACCAAAGCATTAGTAAACAATTGATTCAATGTATTATAAGTACTGAGTCACAGCAACGCGTGCTTGGTCAGCTAGTATATATATATATATATATATATATATATATATATATATATATATATATATATATATATATATATATATATATATATATATATATATATATATATATATATATATATATATATGCATGTATATATACAGGGTTAGCAAGAAATAAGTTTCCCACCTCAGAGGGCTGTAGAATACGTTCTATTTGTTCAAATGAGATAAAATTTGAACTACAGATAATTCAAATATAGCGATTGACATTTATTAAAAAATAGTACAAAATTTCGCCGATAGATGGCGCTGCAATACACATAAAAATCATTTGATATGCTTTATAAATGTTAAAAATTAATAATAAAAATGTAACATTACAACTGTTCAATATGCCTCCCTTCATTTTCATCAATGTGCTCTAATCGCAGAACCATATTTTCAACAGCAGATTGGAGTGAGTCTGTCGGAATATCAAGGATATGGCCCCGAATGCTGTCCTTTAGATCTGGTACAGATGCTGGCCTTTTACGGTAGACATTGTACTTTAAAAAACCCTACAACCAAAAGTCGCAGGGGGTGAAATCCGGCGAAGGAGGAGGCCATGCCGTAGGGAAATGATGGCTGATAACCCGTACCTCAGTAAAATGCTGTGTTAGCAGTTGCTTTACAAGACGATCAACATGAGGAGGTGCACCATCCTGCATGAAAATGATGTCCTAAAGGCATCCACACTGCTGAAGTTGTGAGATTACAAAATTCCTCAGCATATCTTGGTACCGTTGTCCTGTGATCGAATAGGTTTTGATTCCATTTGCAGTTATCTCTTCAAAAAATACGGTCCAATCACAAAAGTAGCCGTAAAACCCACACCATACTGTCACTTTTATAGGATGCAAGGGTTTTTCCTGGATAGCGCGAGGGTTTTCCGCGGCCCAAATTTGACAATTCTGGGTGTTGACTTGCCCATTAAATTGAAAGTGGGCTTGATCAGTCCACAGAATATTTCATGGCCAAGTGACGTCAACCACCATTCGCAAGGAACTGAAATATGAAAATTTTAAGAACCTCTGAGTCCCCGTCCTGCAACAAGTGCTGAGGCTTGTTTTTGTAGGGATAAAAATGCAAAATCCACCGTAAGATTTTTCGTACAGTAGAATACGGCATATCCAATACACTTGAAACAACTGACACACTCACACTACCATTCGGTGACTGACTGCTGGCTTCAACGACCGCGGAAGCCACATTTTCGACGCTAGAAGACTGGATTGGCTCTCGTCCTCTACCGGGAAGAATTGCAAGTTGTCCAGTTCTTTCAAATTTCTGCACCATCTTGCGTAACGCACATGGAGACATTGGACCTCTTCGTATCTACTTCATACGGCGAGATTCTTTTACAGCTGCAACGGAGTTCTGCTGGTTCTGGCAAAGCAATTTTAGAAGTAGCGCTTTTTCTTGCAAAGAAGGCATGATGTGCAGAGAAGTAACTATTCAAAATCCGCCTTCTTTTTACCCAAAGATAATGTTAATGGGCGTGTGCTGTAAAGCAAGTGACTTTTCATATTTTCAGTATATGCAAATAAGTACCATTAGTATTGCAGCGCCATCTATCGGTGAAGTTTTGTACTTTGTTTTTTTAAATAAATGTGTAGCGCATTATTTGAATTATCTGTAGCTCAAATTTTATCTCATTTGGAAAAATAAAACGTATTCTACAGCCCTCTGAAGTGGGAAACTTATTTCTTGCTAACCCTGTATATCGAAATGTGGTACTGTGTAAGCAATAATTGCGAATTTGTTTAGACCAAAATATCATTTGAAAACAAATTTTTAATCCCACATGTGAAACACTTTTTTGACGACGTTTCACAATTTTCAATGTCAGTTCAAATAATAATGACATAAATTTACATATTGCCTGCACAAATTTAGTTTGATATAAAGCGATTTTTAATATATTGCAAGCTCTAAGTATTTTCACCATTTGTTAATGTAGATCTTATGTTAAAATGCATAAACAAAACAGTTGTGAAATACTATACAATCGCTATTTTTCATATTAATAATGATTTAGTTATAAAGAGCAGGTGAAATTTTAAAAGAATAATGCCATTTCTTATCATTTAAAATACATTTTCAAATGGTTGAAAATAATATTATTATATATTACAATGAAGTTTTAAGTATTTATACCATTAAACTTATGCTTTACAAGTATTGTTAAAATAATGGGTGATAGTAAATATATTTTAGAGTATAAAAACCATCTTTACAATATCAGATAATCAATTAAAATTTTTTAGCTTTCATAAAAGTATAATATTCAAGAATTTGTGGTCTAGGAAGTTATGAACTTTCATCAAAAAAATTCTCTAAAAGATTCACGTACTAGTGAATTCAAATAAACTATTTAATTTTTATGTGGTTGTCAATATTATATAAATGTTTGAATCTAGTTTCCCATAATTTCCTTTCGATCTTATAAATTTCATTTGTAATAAAAAACATTCCATTTGTGATGTAAAGAAAAAATTATTTTATAAAAATGAAGTTATTTTCAGTAAAAAAATTAGTTTTGCTTTTAATATTTATAAAATACTGCATTTTCTTTTGCTGAAATTTTAAAATTAATAGAGGAAGTTCCAAACCATAATTTTATTTTAGTTCAGGAATTGTTAAGCAATTTTCTTTGAATAATTCATCACCGAAGTAAATTGCTTGTTTTTTTAGCAAAATAGTAAGTTGCTTTCAAAAGTTTTCTTTATTAGTTATTTAAAAGTTATAAATATATTTTAAACTACTGGCACTATCAATTGTATGCATCTATATACATACAAAAAAATTTGTTAGAAAAGAAATTATAATATTATATGTTGAAATAATTTTAAAAAAGCTATATTTCAAATTAACATATTACAAATGTTTTGGTTTTATTAAATAAAGCTTAAAATTTATTATACACTTTTAATGTGATATGCAATTATTATATTTAATTTCATGGATATATAATTACTAAGCATTTTTGTTTATTGAAATCTAACCTTTTACATACAAAATTAATGCATAAAATCATTCTGTATATTACCATATGAAGTATTATAAGAACAAGTAAACTTATGATGATGCTATTATGATTAAGAAATATGATTGTAAATTACATTAATTTCTATACTCATTTACTCGCTAAATTACACTAAACTGACTAAATTCATAGTTTACTTTTGCTATTAATGCCAGGCGTAAGATTCTTACGGATGAATAAAGTTATTGAGAAAAAATAGTAAATATATAAGTGATTTAAAATAACTCTATCTAAAATATAAAAATAATTTGATACAGTGTCATTTTATTTGAAAGAGGACATGAAATCGAGAATGTTGTCTAATATATGTCCATAATTCATTTGATATAATTAATTCTGAACCCTACTTATGTTTTGGCATATTTAAAATTTCTCAAACATTTCTTTAATTTGGATTAACTCTGATAATTACCATCTAGGGTATCATATTTAAATAATACTTTAAATTGTTCATTTTACGTGAAAGATATATATTCAAGGGAAGTATTATTACCAAAATTTGTTTGTTAGTTTGTTTATAACACCTAAGGCACATACTATATGCTTCAAAAACTAATATTTATAATTCATTTAGCTGGAAAACATATGTCCATATACGAGTAATATGCATACATAAATATACTATATTAAATTATGTAGGGAAAATTATAATAGAAGATATTTCAAGGTATACAATTTCAAACAAAATCTAATTTTAAAAATTACAGTAATTCATAAATGAAAATTCCGATTTAAATACAATAAATAAACATGATAACAAAATTATTTTTGTTATTCATTTCGAAAATTATTAATACGAAAGAGTTTGACTGTTTTAATTCTTCATTCAGTGAAATTGTTTTGTAGATAAAAGATTATATGTAAATAATAAAACTCTTGTGATAAAATGTGTGTAGTTGTGTTATAAAATGTGTGTAATGTGATTAGTGTTTCAATACTCTCATAGTTCGTATTAATAAATGCATTTTAATTACTTAATATTAGTTATTTTGAATCAGTATCTTACAAAATTTATATTGTTTATCTTGGATTTATATGCTGAAGATTGAATATATTAGCATGTCAGTGGATTTTTCTAATAAATTTTTATAGCTTTTCCATGCGGAGGTCTATAGAAAGATGAAACTGATATTTTGAATAAACGTATAAGCGAAGATGAATAATGGCTGACTCAAAAAAACAAAACAGAAACTTGTCAAGTGATGCTCTCTTACAACCATGAATATATTTTGACATTTACAACATTTTTATAATTTTTATAATTGGTAAGCATTTAGTTTATTGAGGACCTATTCATATGTGTTTTCTATGGAAGCCTATGATATTTTCCCTATCCATTGAATTCATGCTGTACATCTGTACTCCGTTAATATCAAATTTTTGGATTGAAACAATTGTGCTAAATGTACCATTAACAACTTTACACTTATAATACTTAAATTTTATGCTATTTTTATTAGTAACTATTTGGATTATTATTTAATAAATGAACATAATTTTATCGTAAATGGGTGTTGTGCTTATTCGCTATTTGGAATTACGAAAATCTATACATTTTTTTCAAATGAGGAAGTGTTAATTAAAAATACCTGTATTTAAATACTTACATCAATAAATAATTTATTTCTTAAATATGGGAATCTGCTTTCCTATATCTTATGTTATTCGATACTTAAAAATGTATAAATCATCAATCAAAATATTATAAATTTAGAGGTTTTTATTTACTTTTAAAAAGTAAAATATATTTCAAATGTGTTAAGTTTTATATAGGATAAACATTAACCTAATTCATACAGAAATGAAGGGGTTAAATTACACATTGTAGAAATTATTTTTTTACACTTACGTTAGGGATAGTAGAATACCTATATTGTTTATCAAATGCTTAGAATATACAAAAATGTAAAATTGAAATATACTCGTTAATGTCAAAAAATTCTTCTTTTTAAATTATTTTAAAATACATACAGCATGTGATATTGTCTTTGAAAAACCTTGTTTCAATTACTATACTATACTATCAATAAACTATCACTAAATTTAATTTGTTGTTAGTTCTATCATAATTATTAGTTTAATTTAGTTGATGACACAATTATAAAAATAAAAGGGTCTTATTTGACTTGGAAGCTTGAATAAATATACGGAAGCTTGAATTGACTACGGAAGCGTGAATAAATATATTACATTATAAAAAATATTTAGAAACATTTTATTAAATTTTCTTTTACTTCTTAACATTTTCAAACAAATTCTTAGGCTTATAAAAGCTTAAAATAACATGTTTGCTTATCTTTTTTATTCAAATAATATTTATCCAACTTTAAGTGAAATTTTACATTTAGTGAAAATTGTTTTGTTATCCTATTTTAAATATTTTCATATTATAAAAAATCATACAGCCAATTTCAAAAATATTAAGTTTACAAAATAGTTTATATCAAATAAAATTTACTTAAATAAATAAAATATACAATATGATAAATGCACTTCTGTTTTCTTGAAACAAAATTCTGGTAACTGAATTTTCCAGATGTTTTGTATTTCTCAATATTAAGAATAATTCTAGTGGAAAATTTCTAAGAATCGCATTTTAATTAAATCTTACAAAAATAAGCTTTCTTTCCTTCCTAAAAATTAGAAACTAAGCAAATTGTTTAATTAAGCAAATATTTTGGCAGAAATTTAATGACAAGTTTCGAAGAATTTCAAATTTTATTTCTTCTATAAACTAAGACAACTGACTGTAACCGCATTTGGCTTTCTTGCTTTTTCTGGGTAACATTAATTGATACTGTAAAATAAGTTTCTGACTTCCATTTCAATGGCTAACAAATATTCAAGTTTAATTATAAGCAATATTACATACAATTCTTAAAATTGAAGTACAAAGAAAATGAGAATTTAAACTATTCTGCATCTTTTGTAGTTTAAAATATATTTCATGAAAGAAAAATTATATACAGCTCTGATATTAAAACTTTATTGTATTAAAATTTATTTCTAACTTTTTAAAGCATTAAATAATTCAGTAATTTTAGTTCTCATTTAAAAATAAATAAATTTCTTGAACATAAAATTAACGAGTATTTTTTGTTGTTGATGTTGTTACTAATGACACTTGGACAAGCCAAGCTCGCTATGCCTTGGCTATGCGAATTTAAGTCAATTGGGAGCGTCTTTCGTTTTAATCAGAGCACCATGAAGGTGAAAGTACGACTTTGCTCTACACACATGACATAGGTACCCGTTTATAGGGTAGGCAACCATTCACACCTCATTCATACAAGGAAAGGACAAAGACAGGATAGATAGAGAGAGAAAGTACACACATGCCCAAACCGGGATTCGAACCCAGGACCTCCTTATCCGCAGTATGGCACGCTGACCACTAGACAAGTTGGGCGGCAGTATTTTTTTAATTGACTCATTAGAATTCAGTAATACATTTTTTACATAAATTTAACATTTTCTTTTAAATTGCTCGCAACATTTTAATGAATGAAATTGATTGTTTGCTTCAAATATTGATAAATACCAAATTTATTATCATGTCTACAAAATAAATCAGCATTATGAGCGTTGATTCAAAGACTATCATAAAGAGTTTTCCTTAAAATTTATTTATTATAATGTTTAGAATATATTCTTCATTAAAGAAGGTATTTTTCAACTGTCTGTTTAATTTATTGTATTTTTTAATAATCTATAAATAAACTTGTAAATAAATTCTCAATTTAAAAATTAGATGTTTCTGTAGCTATTTGATCTCATACATAACCTAGCATTTATAAAAAAATGTAACTTTCAAAATGAAATATGATTTAAGCTTTTTGCTCTCGCATAATTTCAATTGTAACATTTATATACTTACACGATAAATCCAAAATATATGTTAAAAGTCAAAATTACTCTCATTTAAAAAATTCCAATTTCTATTCCTTAGAAAGTTTATTTAATGTTGAAGAAACCATTATATTTTTTTAATGCAAGGATAATGTTAAACATACAAAATAGTGGTTGAAAATAGAAAAATCTCTATTTTGTATTTAAAAAATAACTGAAAAATTAACCTTGAAAGAAATGATAAGTAATTGATAAAATAGTTGATAGGCTCATCGTTTTTTGGTCAGTAATTAAGATGATATTCCTGTGTTAAAGTATATTTAAAAAGCGGGCATTATAGATGAATATATAATGAACAGTAGAGATATCCAACTAGTTTTTGTTATTTAAAACATTTGAATAGCTTCCACTTAAAGCTTTTCTGGAGAAATGTTTCAAAAATAGAAGTTATATGGTGAAAGAAAATGTAATTAGAAGCGCGTAGAAAAACTAACATGACAGCAGAAAATAAAAACATGCGTCTTTTGGTTTTGGTATTTTTTGGTTTTATGAAATTTAACAAGGTGTGTTTTATTTTGGAGCCAGCTCATTGAAAAAAGAATTAAAATGGGATTTGTAAAAGATGACTTTTTTCCTGTGTAAAAACTTACCCTTTGTGAATGCACTCGGGATAGTTATCAAATTCTTTCCTATCCACAAGCTTACAAAATCATTTAATATAAAAAAGCTTTTTAGAGTTTACAACCAAAATATCTAAATATAACACAAACCAATCCCTTTAAATTGGTTTTTTTCTAGTTTTTCTAAATAAAATCTCAAGATAAGAAATTTTGAATCACAGTTTGATTTTGAAAATTGTTTTACCTAAATATTTTTTAACATTAAGAACAATACTATTTAAATCAAAAGTTTATCGTGATGAGAAATTTCGCACATTATGATTGTGTTCGATTTTATCCACACCACCTGGTTTTCATTTTCTTTCTTAACAATTCCATTTCTTATGCATTCCTTAATTGTGGTCTTAATGTCCAATCAATGCTATTTTGAATGTAAGGAAAAAAACATATTATGTATCATTAATCTATGTATAGATAAATAATCGATTTATATTTCTATGTTTGTAAATGTTTGTAAGTTGGCAAAATGAAATTTAAAAACATTAAAATTAAGGAATTCAGCTATGATAATGATCTAGAAATTCACTTGATGCTTTGATATAATCTTTTACATGCTTTGATATAATCATTATGCTTTCACAATTATAATTTTTAAAATAACCAGGTATTTCGAGTTTACTCGAGCAAAAACTTCTGCGTGTTAACCGACGATCCAAAGCCCTTTATGAAGAGGCCACTAGTTTCATTGCAAAACTTTCAGTTAGATCCCAAGATTTTATAGAATTTTGTAAAATTTGAACATGTGAGAACTCACTGGCTAAACGGTTAAGGGTCATTTGACTAGTGATTGCATTTACTCGAAAGTAGTAAGAAACATGTTTCAAGTAAATGTATAATTCTAAAATGTTTTAATTGCACTACATTTTTCTAATTTTCATCATATTTCGGTTTTTATAGTTTAAAACATTCTAAATTATTTTAGTTTAAAAATGAAATGTATATCACTTTTATTTCACTTATTTTGATGAAATTATATTTAAACCAAAGCAAAGTTCTCAGAATACTTTTTGCATATAAATTCTTCAATTCTCTTTGTTAATATTAAAGGATCGAAACAGATTTAAGCTTAAGCAAGCAACAAAATTTTGGTGGACAGCAGAAAGGTATTCTGTTCGCACTTTTTGAGGATCATTCAATTAATAATTTTAAGTAACTTAACTCCTTTTGTTAAAATACTTGATAAAATAAAACTTTTACGTGCTATTTACAATTAAACAAATTTAAAATTAAACTACTTGGTAAAAACAATTGAAAAAAACAACTAATGAACTATGAAATAGTTATTTGAATCATTGTTCGAATTACGTTGATTTTATCATTTTTAATGATGAAAGCATATAATGAAAACAGAAAAACTGTTTTTTTTTCTCGAATTTCCTAAATAAATAAAAATTTTGTGATTTCAAATAACTATGTTAAACAGTTCGTAATTTTCTTAAATTATTAGTTAATTTGAACGTCTACAGTTGTTTTTTTTTGATTAAAATTATTCTAATGTTGTGAAATAATTTTTAAAAATAATAAAAACAACAGTATGAAAACAACTTGCCTCAACATGTATCAATAAAAACAATTCTGTTAAAGATTGCATTCATTCAGATTTTCCTTTTTTAAAAGGCTAATTTAACTAACCAGAAAATTGTTAGGAGGGTACGCTGTAGATTACAGACGAAATTTTTGTTCAGAACACTTAATCAATAAATGTTTTCGCATTAAATGTTTTAAAATAATCATTTTCATTATTAAATGTACCAACAGTTTCGTTAAAAGAATATATATTTTTAACTGCATGTCTAAGAATTGTTTCGATTGCTTTGAATAAATATTGAAGTGAATGTTTCCCCCGCATAAAAATGTGTCTTTCAGAAAAAGAATAAAAACTAAAAGAAACTTAGGAAATTTTAATAATTTTTGGTTAACAATAGTATTCTAATAATTAAATATGTATAAGAAATATTTTAATATTTTCATTTATTTAAACGTTTAAATTTTTTGTAACTTTTCCTTCAATGAAATAAATATGTTTTGTAATACAAATGAGTAAAATTTGTAAATTTAGTGAAAAAGTTTTGAAAAACATATTTTTGTAAACGCATTTAAAATTATTTTTTTAATCATTATAAAATAAAAACATTCAAATAACTTTGATTGGATTAATCATATTTTTATTATATTTAATAAAGTAGTAGATACTCAAAAATATATCTCGTTGTAAACATAAACTGGCTTACAAGAAATAAATTTTCATTTATGTTTTACATCATTATAATTTTGTATTAATGTTTCAAGATGTTTGAGCAATCTTCTTTTTATATGTCTCTCTCTCTCTTAAATTATTATTTTAACATACTAAAATAATTTAATTCTTGTATTAGAAACATGTTATTAAAACTTTGAATTCTTAGCTTAACGTCAGAGTTTTTTTCTTTAAAATTTTATTTCGAAAACTCATCATATGAAAAAAAAAGATATTATAATGCTTATTTATAATGTATGTTTCATAAATGCGCACCCATAAACTGTAACAATCGTACTAAACATTAAGGTATACAAGAAGAAAGTACAATATGGGAATTTTAAATCAGATGTTTAACTAAATTCTAAAGTAAATAATAAATTTGATTGTTAAGCTGAAATTACTAACAAGCACATGAAAAGTATGGAAAAAGACACAAAAGGATCAATTAATCTTACAGATTCGGAACTAATTGATTCGGATTACAAATTCGGAACTAATTGACATTGTACATCGCTACAAATATCCTGGGAAAATTTTAATGTTTAATTGACATTTAGGCAAGCCAAGCTTGCGATGACGTTGGCTATGTGAATTTAAATCAGTAGGGTACGTCTTTCATTTAACCAGAGTACCACGAAGGTGAAATCACGACTTTACTCTAAACTCCTCCAATAGATGGCACCACCAGAGGATAAACTCTCAATTTCGTCATTGATGTGAAGGGGGTGAAACTTTTTTCCAAACTATGACACCCATGGTAACTGCTCAAGGACCCACTACAGGAATTTCAATTCGACATATTTAACGAGCACGTTTATCAATTGATAACATATATAATAATAATAATTCAATGGGTGTGATTCCTTTTAAAAACGTCCATCAGTGAAATATTTTAACTTTTTAATGAAGGAAAATGACAAAAGTGATTTTAATAAATCTCATTCAAGTGGTTATATCCACGAAAGCCTAATGGTCATTTTTATCTTTGCATGTTAGTCTGGTAACTTATTAACTTCTTGAATAACCAAATATTTAATTTCAATTCTTCCCAAAAAGGAAAATTCTTCATGATAGTGGACAATTTGATAACCAGAATTCATTTAAACTGTGGTCAGATAAGAATGAGAAGCAGAATGAGCAATGAGAAATTCGAATAAAATTATGCATCACCACAACAATGGTGAACATTACTGCAGTTTTCATGTTAAAATCGGAGGTGTGCATTTCTTTAGAATAAAATCATACATTTTCGTCGTTGATATTGATCTATTTACAACCAATATATGTTTTCTTTATGTTCTGATATTTCTAATAACATTTCAAATTCTAATGCTCAAGAAAAAGTACTTAGAGAACTTCAAGCTTTAATTAATGGCTGAAACACAATGAATGCTATTCAAGGAATAACTGAAATGAACATTTTTTGCAAATTCAGCTTCATTAAAAATATTAAACGGCTGACAAATATTGTTTTAAAAAAATAAGAAAGCTATAATTTGTTATAAATAATGAATTTAAAAATTGAAATTCAAAGTTATGTAAATTTAGAATAACCTAATTGTTGAAACTTGAAGCATTAATACTAGCAAAATAGTTGAAATTCTAGAGGCAAATTATGACTGACAAGTTTCTTAACCTTCAAGGATTATAACTGACTGTCCCGTATAAAGAATAAAACTTCGTTTCTTTTGAATCTACTAATGCATTTATACTACATGTTAAGTCATCATTTTCTGTGAGACAACCTGTAAAATAAATTCATTAAAAGAAACATTTTTGAAAATTTGAGTATTCCCTAATATTTCATTATATACTAACTAATTGGAAATAATTGCATTTGCAGAATTAATTATTTAACTTTATCATATATAGATTTTGCATGAGTTGAGCTAAAACTGGACTTTTGGGAATCAAATTTTAAATATTTATGCTCACATAATATCATATGTTTATTTATTAATCCTTCATTATTCTCATATAATAAATTTTATGTTTATAAGTCATAACATTTTGCTTTTATTGAAGCATTTTGTCATTTTGCTTTACGCAAATCCACACAATTCCTTTTGATTTATAAAACCTCACTTTAAAAAATACTTAAATCTCTCATAGAATTTGGATACAAAATATTTTAAGTTGAAAATAAATTAATGGTATAAAAAAGATGATACTTTAACTATGATTAACTAAAACAATTCTAGGAATGTCAAAATTTAAAGTAAAAGAAAAGTTTATTTGCATGTTTAAATAATGTAAGAAATATACGATTTAAGCACAAGAAAAAAGTCATTAATTTCTTCTTAGAAACAAGCTTATAAAATAATAAATTTTAGCAATGTAAATGTGAGAAATTAAAAATTTTGAACTATAAATTTAAGTAACATTGGTGTTAATCATTTGAAATGTTTTGATATAGGGTAGAGATATTGAAAATAAAAAAATGAAATAAAATAAAATCCAGTTGCTTATTTTTGAAAAAGAAAAACATTTGATTCTTTAAAACATGTCTATTTTATTCCATTATTAAATATAATTTTAAGGTCAAAAATGCCAAATATACCCAGTTTTTTAATATTAAGATACAACTAGATACAATTTTAATTGAAAATGAGTCCTAGTTTTTTTCTATTAACATATTCTAAAAGATTAAGTTTTTATTCTACACGTGAATTAAGATAATAGATTTAAAGTATTTTTAAAATTTGATATAAAAGCAATTTTACAGCCAAAATTGTTTAGATCAAAATATTTAAGCAAACTTTATCACAAGAATTACAATGTATAACAATGAAAACAGATACATTTCTACATTAATCTGTTTTATTTACCACGGAAAAAAGAAGAAAAAACTGCTTTTAAATGTTAATTTAAAGCAAACACGATATTAACATTTCTTGAATAAAACTTATTAAAGTAAAAACTATGGGACATAAGCATTAACGTTACGCTATTTTTACTAAAACTAGAAAAATATTAAAAGTCTATTATTTATTTAAGACTTTTTTTAATCTTGTTTCGTACATTTTTATTCGATATATTCCTTTTAGATATCAATTTTGAGGAGTTATTACAATACATGGCAAGTTTTAAATGATTTAAAAATATTTCCACGTAATTTTTTTTATTTCTCTGATTATGGACAGTTAACATAATCTTATGTTTCCTTATATTAAGAAATAGTGATCACATATTTCAAATTCCTGAAGCATAATTACTCGCATTTTTTACGGTGATAACTTCATTATCAGTAACATAAACTATCTTCTTAAATTTAAATCTATTATATAGTTCAAAATTATCACTTTAAGTCTTTCATAAATTTAATTATTTTAAGTGAATTTGTAAATCGCATAAAATTTGAGTAATTAATGTTCATGTATATTTTTCTTAAATTATATTTTAAGTAAATACATTAAACCAATCTATAAATAAACATACAATAATTTTTTGAACTCCCCCGTGATTTTCTGTGGTTATTGTTGGTGCACGAGCATGCTTACCTGTACCTAGTCCTAAAGACTTCATGGTGAAAGATAATATGAAAAATCAGATAATTTTTCACATTAATTTTCAATCATACTCTATAATTTCTTACATATGACATATTTCGCAATTTTAAATTTCCTAAATTTTTAAAGTGAAGTTCATAAGGTATGACAAAGTATTTATCAGCAAAAAATATTTTTGTGTTAGACAAAAACAATTAGTTGCCTTAATTTATATATTCAGCGGTGAAAATAAAATTTGAATGAGTATTGAATTTGACAAATAATGACAAATCTATTTCATTTGAAGATGAAATTATTCTTGTTGAATTGAAAATATTTAGTTAATCTCATTACGCTATGCATGCAAGAAAAGAAAAATGTATACTAAATCCTGATGAAAATGTGTTTAATTTTCCTAAATAAATTAAATTTAAAATTTGGATAAAACTTAAAAAAAGTAAGTAATTTTTATAATTAGTTTAACAAATTAAATAAAATGCCGTTAGTATTTAAACTTTTATTAAATTTTAAAAGCAATATAACTGCAAAAGTTGAACTAATTTTTAAAATTTAGCTAAATTTTCATATTATATATGCTAAGAATCACTCAGAATATTTGAAAATGATTATAAATTAGTCAAAAACAGAATTATTCTTAAATGACAAAATTTAAGCATAAGCCCTTAATATCAATTCATTCATATTAGATTATTAACAAAGGGAAAATGATTCCATTTTCCACCTGTGAATGAAAAATTAATATATTTACCTATTTCAATGACAGTTTCACGTGTATTAATAACAGTATTAAAAACTAATTTTAAAAATATGAATGAAATCCTTAATTTCGCTCATAATTTCCGAAAACTGTAGTTTTACTTTATTTCTAGAACATTTTTTATCGAAATCCTACTTACAAAAACTAATTAAATTATTAGAAATATTCCTATCTTAAATATACAGAAAAAAAATTAAATGTTCCGTCTTAATGCTTTCAAAGATAAATATTATTGCTAACAGTCGATAAGTATACATGTAATGATGTATGTAATTTTATAACTTAATCAATTTAAATTGTGAAATAGATTGTTAAAAGGAGCTTTAAGTCGATCTAGACTTTGTATCTTAATTAAAATACAATACATTGGAAAATAATATAGATAATATGCATTTTATTTATATGATATATTTTGAAACATAATTTAGTGTATTCTGTTAAATTTTCAACTAAGTTAGTGAACTCAGGAATTAAACTATTTATTACTCTATTTGATTATTGCCAATATGAATGTAGTATGAGCATTTCTTTAATTAGATTACATTATCTTTTTAGTTTGAAATCATTCAAAATTTCAACGTAGTTGAAAGCTTTCGATGCTTTTACGAGAGAAAAAAATGCATGCACTGTTTTACTTTTGTAAATTTATATATACATATTAGGTTATATAAAACATATCCATGGTACATATTATTTTGTAGTATTTATAATACATTTATTTAATTAAAGTGTGCGTTTATATCATATTTATTATGGGCTTGATTTAAAAGGATACGTTTCATTAACACGATAATAATTAATTTAGTTTTATGTTGTATTTTCTTTTGTGCCACAAAAACTATCGTTATCATTATAATCCATTGGTTTGAATATTAAATATATTTTTAAGCATTACAAATGCATGCTAAATATTTGAAAGTGTTTATTATGTTTATTCCAAAATTATTAGGTTTAAAATATATAAATCATATACAAAACTTAAAAAACTGTAATAAATGTATTTTAATTTTTTAATTGTTAAACATATTAAAATTTAATAAGTTTTGTTTACTAAATTGTTACTGTGTTTTGGAGAAAACAAATTTTTTCTAGTAAAATACCTCTTTAAATAGGGAACATGTTTTTAAATAGGAATCGTGTTGATACCTCTTTAAATAGGGAACTGCAAATCGCTTATTTTAGAAATATTTAAAGTGGAATACTTTCATAAGATGAATAACACACCTAAAATATAATGTGTGTGTATAAATGTGTAAGATGAATAATAAGAATTACTACAAGAAAACAGATTCTAAAAACACAATTAACAGAAATTTTGATATTACATTTGATCATTTTTTGAATGTATAAATTAGCATTATTAAGCATACGTTTTATAACGGTATAAAATTCCTCAAATAGTTAATTTTCATAACATTCATAAAAATACTCTTTTTAATTTGATAATAAAATCTAAATTTTTAAAAGCCTTTTTAATTCATCGTCATACAAAAATTTTGCAAAAATTAAAAGAGGTCATTGAATACACATCTCCCTTAAAATGAAATGATTGATTGCTTCAACTTACTTTTAGAATTGCTTGAGAAAATATTTAATATCTGATAATTTTTTTCTTCAGCATTTAAATGCTGAAATGCGTTTTTAACGTCATTTGGTTAATTTATAACAAATTTTGGGTTATAAAAATTTAATATACTTTGATCCTGGAACCAGAGGGTATGCGTACCCCTCTGGGGCTTGAGCTAGCCACCAGGCGCGTAGGCAGGTGGTGGATAGCCGAAAGTCCTGTAGGAATAACAGGAGAGCCTCGAATATTGAATAAGAGGCCGCGAACCAGCTCCCGTAAACCCTGGTGTTATGCGTTCCGTGCCTAGGGCTAATTGGCACCGCGGTATTGGTGTCTTAACGGAGCCTCTAGTTGCCTGGCGAACTTCTAGAGTAATTTGCCTTGCCCAGTAACTCAGGCAATGCTGGGTGGACTTATATTACCTGAGCTTTTTAATTGTTATCTTGTGGCTGAAAAGACACAAGTAATAACAAACCTTTCTGCATTTGCAGGTGAAGCCTCTGAAGTAGACCTTCCTGAAAAAGACAAGGGAACTCAGAGGCAATCTTGTAAAGGGGCAGTTATAAATCCTTCGCTTGAGGTAGAAATGACCTCTAAACCATCTTCTTCTGGTGAAAGTCGGGAAGCTATCTCTAGCATGTCTGACTTTCTGACCAGATGGGACTGTTTCAGCAAGACCTTATCTGCTGGAAATGTCATGCGCAAGGGGAACGGCAGAGCATATCATTTATGAATGTGAGGCTCTTGCCCTCCCTAGATTAACTTCTTTAGGCGTCATTCATACTAGAGAGTTACACCTAGACTCCATTAAAGGGTTATCGGACTTTATTAATAAAGTGGGTGACCCGAGCAAATGGAACTAGGAAGCATTGGGTTTGGAGTTAATGGTACAAAATGCTGATAAAAGCAGAGGTGCCCAATGACATACAAACCCAATTCTAAGAAGAAGAAGAAGAATATACTTTGATAGAAATGCATGTGAGTGTTATTTTGTTAAGTAAACTTAATCTTTAAACTTAATTTCATCTACATATTTAACTTAAAAGTGATAGATGTTTGATAGAATACATTGATAATATTTTTATGTTTTAATTAATTAGAGTTTGCATATTTTGTTTCACTTATTTTAATCCTACAATTCTTCTCATAAACACATTTAAAACCGCACCTCTCCCAGGGAAGTCTACTTTCCAAAGTGGTTGATTTTTGGCTCTCCTTAAGCATATGTTAAGTATCGAAAAATATAAGCTGCATAACTATTTTCTAAAATTCAATCTTTTATAACAAGCAATTGACGTTTTTCATAAATTTTCTTTTTCCATCAATGTATAATATATATTATCTAATACAATTCCTTGTCTAGTCTATAAAAATTAGTAGATATTACAAAAGCATGCAATATTTTTAATTATTTATATAAATATTACAAACTGACCTATATAAGCTTTGAATGACTAATTTCCCTTTTAAATTTTACTGACAGTTTTAAAATAACACAAAAATGGTTAATATTCATCGTAATATATTATTCGATTTAATTTTGACTTTAATTTATTAGTATAATTTAAAAAATATATTTAATTTTAAAATAAAAAAAAATTTTGATTCTAAGAATTTGACGTAAGGATTTTGTTTTATTCAAAGTTTGTCCACAGAAAACATTCTTTCTTACTCTCAAGTTTTATGTTTTTCTTTACTAATAACTCAAGTGACTTTGAAGGTCTTTACACCTGCGGGCACTGTAAAAGATCTAAAAAGAGTTTCTTTGCTTTCTAAGAAACCAGCTCTCTTTCTCGTAGCCACAGGGGATAAAGATTGTAAAAGGTTCACAAGGTATTTTCTATAGTTTCATTGAGTTTTTCTACCACAGTATAACTTCGCTGTCTTTTTAACTCTTAAAAGACAAATCTTAAAATCAAATTTACTTTCATGAAAAATAAACGATTCCTACCATCAGAGTTCCATAGGGTATATGGAATAAATTTCCTCAATACTTGATATTAAAATAAGATACTTTATCTATTAAAAGCACTGTAATTTTAAAGTATGTGTGTATATGTATAACACTAAGCAGTGGTTGCAAAACTACGAAATAGGGAATATTGCATTTTCGCCGATTTTTCTTTTCTGTTTCATTGTTTTAAACAAACAATATTACTTATGCTCTGTAAGACAAAAACTACTTTTTATATCGATATTATAATATGAATTTTAAATAAAAATAGGTCTAAAAGGTATTGCTGTTTATCTATGACATTTACTCTTATGTATTTGGATTATGCATTTTTATTAGGAAACCTTAGTAATGAATGATGAAGTAAGAACATTTTTTGAACTTGAAAAACAATTTTAGCTTTTAAAATAACATCTGAAAATTATTAAACATAAATTCGATGGTCAAAATTTATAAATGTTATTAATTATCTTAAGGGAATAGAGCTCAATTGTTCAACTTATAATATTTTTCCTAAATTTTAAAAATAAAAATCATTCTTTTTGGAAATCATTAAAAATGGTTATTAATTCAAAATTTTACATTTTTAGATAAATTATTTTTAATTATAAAATATTATTTTATTGGGAACCTATATTTCGAAAAGAGAATAGGTGTTATTTACTTTTACTGGAGCAAGAATTTCAATGTATGTAATCAAAATTAAGTAGTATATCAGCTCTTTTCAAATGAAATGACTATATTCACATTTTTCTAAAAATTTTAACTTTTATGCAGTGAATAGAATATGAAACTAATTACCTGTTTAATATTTTGAAAAGTACATCCTATTATTTATATTATTCATTTTTAATTAAAATTATTTTAAGTGAAGATTTTATTTTCAGAATTCATTTTTAAGAAATGTTTCTTTTTTGAAGAGTTAATAAAGAACTCTTTCAATAAATGAACTAATAATGTGATTATAAAATAACAAAATCTGTTCTATGATTATTTTTACAGTTTCGTAGTCTATATATTAAAATGAAACGCACTATACAAGCCACAAGTATTAATGACTCATTTTTTCTTGAATCAAAGAAATCCAAAATAAGTGTCCTAATTCGTTTCTCTCAATCACATTAAAAAATTTGTTCACTGACAAATTGAAAGGAGTCAAATACTGTTTTGAACATTTTTTTCTATTTTCTTATGAAGGATGAATACATGGAAATTAATGTCTATATTTTAAATTTTATACTAAATGTAACAAGAAAAATGTGTGTCTTCTAAAATTAATAATGAAATGAATTTTTAAAATATATGTTTCCATATACATTTAATATTAAACAAGTAAATTTCATTTTCAACACTTAAATTAAAATTAGTTATTATTTTTTGTCGAAAGTGATACTAACGTAAGTGTATCTCGTGTGTTCTACAGAAATTCAATGCAAAATGAATATCTACAGAATTCAGAGGCGTTTCTTACATAGCATATTATAATGACTTCTCCCATAATTTTTTATTTTGATTCTAGACAGAATATTCCACACTTCAAGATCAACTAAGCAGACAAGTGATATAAAGAAATGAAAAAAAAATTAATTTGTTGAAACTGTTTAATTTTTTTAAAATAAGGTTTCTTTTGATATTGAAAAAATGTGACCTAGGTATTAACTTGGTATGATTACGTTACAGGAAATCCAACTTCCCACGTTTTATAAAAATATTTTAAAATTCTAATACTTAGTAATTTATTCCAGTTTCTGCTCGATTTTTACTGGCTGATATTTTTATTACTGGTATTTTTTTAATATTTTTACAACAATAATGTAATTAAATTTTTATTAATTTACTGAAAATAAAATGTTGGATTATGAAACAAATTTTAACATATTTTTTTGTGAATTATAACATGTCCGTCAAAAGCATATAACAAAATAATTTTTACAGGCTATAGTTTTTAACATTTCAGAAGTAAATTTTAATAAAAAATATAATTTTTAACATTAAAGTAACTACCATATTTTTCCATAAATTTAATAAATATTTTAATATATAACAAATTTATTTTCATGTGTACAGGATACTGTTTTTTAAATTTTCAAAAGTTAATTTTAATAAAACATATAATTTTTATCATTAAAGTAACCAACATAAATTTTTCGTAAGTTTCTTAATTTTAATTCATAAACATATTTTTTTGTAAATTTCATAATTAGAATATATTGAACAAAAAGAATCGTATTTTACATTTTTCAGAAATATTTTTCATCAAATATTAGAAAAATTCAAATGTAAAAAGGTAATAAGGACAGTTAAATTAAATATTTTTATTTTTTTAATACCGATAATACATTTTTTTAAAATAATTTGTTTAATTAAAAATTTCTGAATATTATGTGTACATTTTATCCTTTAATTTTAGTGATAAAGTAAACTACCTTTAAGTAACGTTAAGAATAAGATCATTTATTCCAATTGAGCAAACATGAGAACTAAAAACTCTTTTATTAAAAGTAAATCTTGAACTAACAAAAATTAATATTTTTCAAACATGATCCGTTAAGTGGAAATTCGTGAGAACCAGCAGATTAAGTTGTGATCCTTTTATCTACAACTGCAAGAAAAAGTGAAATACGAGAGTCTTAATAGGGATTTTCTTCCAAGCCTCAAGTAATGTATGTTTGTAGAAAGTAAATTTTATAACTGTGTTTGAAAAAGACATTAATCTCAAGACACTTTGAAAAGTAAATGATGATTTTCAAAGTGCGTTAAATTGATTTCATTCAGTTATCAGGAAAATTTTTTATTCTTAAAACACTTCTATTTTGTCTCTTCAATTTAGTTTTCCATTAATTTAAAATATTTTATATTGATTTTCTTAAAATGCTTTATTTCGTAAAAAAAATACCAATTAAGTAAAAATTATAATTAAAACTGTTTTTTTTTTATATTTAAGAGAAAACTTTTAAAAAGTTCATTTTTATTTGACAAAGTAATTTAAAGTTCACCCCGTAGTTTATGGAAAAGCTTCTAAAATATTTTTGGTAAAAACATATGGAAAATATTTTGTTAAAATCTCACTTTGTAAATTTGAAGTTTAAAGTATTCAACTATACAACTACTCAAACTTTTTTTCTAAGCTATTTAGAGAGAAACTAAAATTATTTTATTATTAGCACTTAACTAAATACTTTTAAACTGGATTTTATTATTTCATTGATTCTTACTAATATCCTATATTAAGATATTAGTACAGAAAGAAATATCATAATTAAAAACACGTTTATTTAATAAATTTGTATAAAATATAAATATTATTATTTATTGATAATATAAATGTTTTTGTTAAAAGACATCTTAGCTTCCTTATGAAAACAAAATATTTGTTTTTATTGCACATTGGATGACAAAGAAATAAATATCAGAATTGTTCTAATTTCAACAAGGAGAACCTCCAAAGCACAGTTCGTAAAATCCTCTCAAATCATAAATTATAATACTATAAGAACTCAGGTAAAATGTCAATGAAGTGTCAACTTATGTAAACTAGAAGTGATTCAATGTCCAACAAAAATCCAAACCCCGACAAAGGCTGATAGGTCACGCACGCGTCCAAAGATAATAAAACCATAATCTATTTCTTAAATGCATTAAGTTCATTTGAAAAAAAGTCATTCTTTTTACGTTTAACAGAAGTGTATATTGATTCATAATTTTTAATACAAACATGTGATTCAGCTTTTAGAATTTATAAATGTTTAATGTTCTTGAACATTAAAAACATTTTCATAAGAATAATAGAATTACAGTTTCACAAGTAAATAGTAATTATTGATCACAATAAAATAAGGTTTTTAACTTACTGATCATGTTTTAAAGAAATTGATAATGAATAACCAGACATTAAGATGAACTCCAATATCAATGCGCCATCTGTCAGGTAAATGGCAAACACCGTTCAACAGTGGTGTCACATTTATTAAACCTGATTGATAAGTTTCAGGACGAAATATTATACGACAGATTGTATTTTATACTTTTTTCTACAGTAGTAAGTGTCTACATTTGGAGGACACCTGACCAAGTGTATACTTATGATTGTCTCTCTGCAATTGTAAAGCATGAAACTGAATCTGTCATGGTATGGGCAGTCATGTTGTGTTTTTCTACATAGACAATTTTAAGGAAAGGATCTGTCTTATGAATTATTAATAAATCTCAGCTTACTTGGTCATTTCTAGGACGCAAACTTTGTTTTCTGTAGGAGATGGAATTTAAAGGATGACAATACACATATCTAATTTTTATTACATTTTCTTATTTTTTATTGCTCTTTCAAGACATTAAAATTAGAATAAATACATTTAATTATGATAAAAGTTTAAATTATTGGGTTGCAAAAGTATATTTTATTAACGTTATTCTGATATAAAAAAGAAATATATAATAACAAAAATTACAAAATATAGGAATTTCATGAAATATTCTAGTACACAGTTTCTTTTTTTTCCTTTTATAAAAAATATATCAAGCTCTTGTTCATACCTATTTGTTTTCAAATTATTTAGGCTAAAGCAATTAGTATTTTAAACATTTTTATTGCAACTAATGTACTTTCACAATAGTATCAGAATTGTTTTATACATTTTTCAAGAAAATTGAAAGTTGTAATAAGAAAACCGTTTATCCATCAATCAAGCTACTAAAATTTATTATCTTATATTTTATTAATGATGTAATATAAAAATTGTCGTAACAATAAATTTTTTATTAAGTTCTAAATATTATTTTTCCAAAGTAATCATACTTTTTTACATACTTTTATAAAATAATTATACATTATCATCACAATAGGCTTCCTTATATACACCAGAAAATAAATTATAAATTGCTAATGCAATATAAAAAGAAGGAAACTATAATTTGCTTAAAGATTTTTAAGACATTCCTAAAGTTAATGACATAATTTTCTTTATTAATTTAAATTATTAATTAGTAAAGATGTAAGAGAAATTGAATTAAGTAGAGAAAAAATATTTATACAGATACAATTATATATCATTCGCACACAATTTCATTGTTAAATCATTCCTTTTTTTAAAGTGAATTTGATATTCGTATTACATGCTCTGATAAAAAAAATCATTAATTACGAATTCTTTTTTAAAAATCAACCTAAAAATGTGAAATTTATGAGTGATTTAATTGACATGCAGCCTTTAATTATAAATCCTACATTTTGTTAGACTTTATTCACTTTCACTAATATATGGTAACAATTTCTTCAACTATTCTTCTTTTGAATCAAATGATTCAAATTGTTTTCTATTTTTTCATTTATCCATTTCATAGTCTTAGCTTATTTATATGTGAATTAAAACAGAAAATTTACATACCATTTTAAAAAGTAGTATAAATTCTACATTCAATATAATTTGCTGCAGAATTTCCGCCAGGGAAAAAGTTATTAAAAAATATTTCTCATTCATAATATCCATGGCATCACATACCATTTTAGCAATAAGGGCACTTTAAATCTTTTGAGTATATTATAAAGTTATAAAGTATACTTTTATATAAAATGCATTACATGAGGCTGAGTTATAGAAATATTCGAAATGAAGTTTTACTAGGAATATTCCAAAAGGATACAATAATTTCTACATAAAATTAAGAGTTCAATATAATAATAATTTTAGCGAGTATAAAGTTTCTGCACAACATGACAATTATATATGTTCAATTTATTTCAAACTTATTTGTTAATATATAACTTTCAACATAAAGAAAACTCTCATTGAGAGTCTCATTGAAGATTAATTTTGTTGCTAATCATTTATACATTATATATCTGCTTAAGACCTACAAGTCTTTCATAATATTTGGTTTCATTTATTGAAGTAATTATAGCAATAATTTCCTTATTTCAAACAATAGTTCTGTAATTGCCCATCATTTGTTTTCCAATATTTTCATATTCATAATATATAGAACTTTTTAGATTTGCTAATTAGAACTTTGTAAGAAAAATGTGTATTAATTTGTACTAATTTATTCCAAAAATGCAATAATAAATGACAAACTTTATTTGAATTATTACTTCAAAGTGAACTACAAATGCAAAATTAATTGTATATTATGTTCCTGTCATAAAAATGAAATAAGGCAATCCTTAGTTTCTGAATGTGTTGCTGATTTACATTATAAAAATGTTAGCTTGCTAAATTAAACTTTAAATAAGCACAATATTTATTGCGGGAATAAAATGCTTATCAAAATTGAACTCATGTACCTAGTCATAAATTTATCTATATTCTTCATATAAAAAATCAGTATTATTTGTGTCACTATCTTTCTTATTTTTATCGGCTAGCAAAAGCTTAAGAGAAAGATGTTACTTCTTCAAATCAATGTTCCCATGTTCTATTACAAGTATTGTGAAAAAGTAGGAAATTCATGGTGTATCTCTGCTTTCTGCATATAAATTTATCAAAATAAGTATTTTAAATTTTTCTCAACAAAAAAAATGAGGGATAAATAAATTACTACTTTCTGGGAAAAGTTCTTAAAGAAAGTTATTTGCAGTGAATGTCGAAATAATTTATCAATTTTCAGCGAATATTAAATATTACAGAATTTACTTTTGACACTATGTAATGTCAAAATTAAATGCTGTTATTTTCAATTGAATTTTGTGAAAATTAATCGCAGATGATATTTTATTGCGCTGTTGGCGATTTTTTAGTAATTAGTACACCTTTTGAAACATATTTACTAATCGTCTAAAAATTATATACCATTTATTTAAAAAATAATTCAAAAAACTAACTCGTAAAATACAGATAGAAAAACAATTTATAAGTGTATTTTATCAATCCTTAGATATGTTAATATGAAACTATATTGTACACGTTAATTACTGCTTATGCCAACTTTTTTTCACAGATCAACTTATAATCCTACATTCTTTAACTATAAATGATAAGTTAGGAAACAGTGGGGGTTTATGTGAAAAATGTTTTTTGCCAAACAATAAAATCATAAAAACACAAGTTGTGATTGAAATATATAATCTCTTAAAACACATAAAATTATTTATTACGTTTATAATTTTACTATAAATAATTTTTTACGCACTTATTCATGTGTTTTTGGAATTTATCTAACTAAATTTTAAATTGACTTTGTTTCGTTATTTTTAAAAAAGAATTTTCAAGCTATGCATTCTATGATAAAAGGAATATAAAATTTGAAATCTTGGTTTCAAATAATTGATATTCCATTAAAAAAAGTTTAACTAGCATAATATTCTCATTCACGAAAACAATATTCAGTTTTTTTAATGAACATATATACATTTTTAGATGCTAAGAAAATTAGATGATAAAAACACAAATTATCCATTAATAAAAAATAAAAGAAATCAAATCTTCCATGCCAAAATAAACTAACTATAAATTGGATATTTTGTGTTGTCTTTTCATTTTGCTTTTTTTTCCGGTTTTCAACAGATTCAATATTGGAAAAAATATCGCTAAATATTTGAAAATTTAATATTAATTATTTAAAAGATACAACAGATAATTTTCAAGATTTTAAAAACTTTTACAAAAGGAAAAAATATAAGAAAATAATAATAGTAAGAATAATAATAATACATTTACCTAAAAAATTAGGTACCTGTTGCTAAAATTAAAAATTCAATTCATTTTCAATGTTTAATCATGGTGGCAATACAATTAAATTCTAATACATTCTGTAAAGTACTCGAGCAATCAACTTTTATTTTAAAGACTTAATAATATTTT